>JACDJE010000041.1:2686167-2804847 GCA_016647715.1 Pavo muticus | reverse complement strand
GGGCCGGGGCCGCCGCCAGGAGGCGCCGGAGGGCCCGCAGCGCCCCGGGAGCCGGAGCCGCGGGCAGCAGTGAGAGCCGGCCCCGGCCTCGCAGCCCTGCGGCTCGGAAAGTGCCCTGGGGCGTCTCGCAGCTCTGGATTTCAGAGATTTGGGGTGGGTCCGCGGGGAGACGGGACTCGGGGGTCCTCGGGGGTCTCGTCCAGCACGGGGTGTTCCGTGGTCCCACGTGTGGAGCCGCCCTCTGGGAAGCTGTCTGGGGAATCACAGAATCGTAGAATTGCTTAGGTTGAAAGGAACCTTAAAGATCATCACTCCTGCCGCGGGCAGGGCTGCCACCCACCAGCTCAGGCTGCCCAGGGCCACGTCCAACCTGGCCTTGAGCGCCTCCAGGGATGGGGAAGGTGGGCTGCGGTCGGATAGGAGTGCTGCTTCTGGCACAGTGTGTCCGAGCTTACTTCTGTGCGGTCCTCAGAGCGAGCTGGCTTGAAGTCTGGACTTAACCTGTAAATTATCAGTGGTAAGCATGCAGCTGCAGATGGCACAGAAAAAGCTGCTGTGGAAGGACAGCCCTTCCCCAGGCTGACATTCCACAGTTGGGAAATATTGGATTAAGCTTGCCCACTTGACCACTTGTCACCCTGGCAGATGTGTGCCATGATCATAGAATCATAGAATCATAGAATCATAGAATCATAGAATCATAGTATGGCCCGAGTTGAAAAGGATCACAGTGATCATCTCATCATGGGACATCCACAACCTCCTTGGGCAACCTGTTCCACTGTGTCACCACCCTCTGAGTGATGATGTGGGCTGTCCTTAAGCCTGTGGTCACCACCAGCTCACAGGTGCAGGCACCAGGCTCTGTGAGTGCAGGGAGCTGCCCCAGAGGCATGCAGCCACCTAAGGCTCCTTCTGCAGAGCTGACCCACTGGGCTGGACCCACTGCTGGCTTTTGGCACAGGTGCTTCGTGTGCCCTAAGACCATCACAGATCTGGTCAGAGCTGTTATAGTCACCGTATCCCTTATACCACAGTTTCTTCTGCAGCAGTGTGGTTTTTATCCTCAGTAATGGAGCATGGGCTGTACTGCTCTTCCCACCCGAGAGAGTCAAAGTACATTATTCATTATCCACTGAAAGGTACTTTATATCTCACGTGAGTTTCATTAATGGGGCAGCGAATGGGAAGGCTAAGTTTTAATGCTATGGAAGGAACAGCAGCCATCCAAACTGGAGTGGGCTCACAAGACACAGACTTGAGAGTGAAACACACAGGAAGCAGCATCATAACCCTCATCAGGGATAAAACCTGGCGTTTAGTGAAGCAGCTGTCAGGCACTCATCCTGCATCTCTCTTAGACATCCTTATGAGCCACTGACTCGGGCCAGTGCACACAGTCATACGAAGCCAATGTCAGACAGTGGTCCACTTGTCTGAAAGACAGGTCCTGCCAACACTGACTTTCCACTGTAGTGAGTGTATCTTCATTTTGGAGTTCCCGTAGCACTTCCATCCTGCCCTCTCTGAGTTGTTGTCATTATATTTTTTAGTTTTTCATTACTTACTTCCTCTCTGAAGAGCCCTTCCAACAGGCCTGTCCCCCTTTCCTGACTGCAGGACAACAGAGTGCCATGGGCTGAAGTTAAACTTCAGTTAACAGTATGTGCTTCAGCCCAGAAGGCCAACTGCTTCCTGGCTGCATCAGAAGAAGGGTGGCCAGCAGGGAGAGGGAGGGGATTGTCCCCTTCTACTCTGCCCTTGTGAGGCCCCACCTGCAGCACTGCGTCCAGGCCTGGGGCTCCAGCACAAGAATGATGTGGAGCTGCTGGATTGAGTCCAGAATAGGGCCACAAAGATGATCAGAGGGCTGGAGCACCTCTCAGATGAAGTTAGGCTAAGGGATTTGGGGTTTTTCAGCCTGAAGAAGAGAAAGCTCTGAGGAGGCCCCATTGTGGCCTTCTGGTACTAAAAGAGATCTTACAAACGGAAGGGGAACTGACCTTTTACACTGTCTGACAGTGACAGGACAGGGAGGATGGCTTTAAACTAAAAGAGGGGAGATTTAGTTTAGATGTTGGGAGGAAATTCTTTACTCAGAGGGCAGTGAGGCACTGGCACAGCTGCCCAGAGAAGCTGTGGTTCCCCATCCCTAGAGGCACCCAAGGCCAGGTTGGATGGGGCCCTGGGCAGCCTGAGCTGGTGGGGGGCAGCCCTGCCCACGGCAGGGGTTGGGGCTGGGTGGGCTGTGGGGTCCCTTCCAACCCAAAGTGTTCTATAATTCTGTGATTGTACTCCAAGGTGCTCCTTTGTGAACACATCAGCCCAGGCCAACCTTCTGCATCAGTAGATTTTGAGACACGCTTGCAGACCTCAGTGACAGACATGTCAGTAAGAATGTCAGTCATGAACAGAGATAAACTTGTGAAACTGTTCCATTTTGGTTATTTATTGCAGGAAAAGCCTTCTGTTGTGTTGTACTGCTGTCCTGCCTGCAGTAAATTTGCGCTGGGATTCTGCTGTGGACGGCATTTGCTTTCACCCATGGCAGTGAAAGGTTTATGATGGTTTGCTTCAAAGCCACATGCATTATCAGGATGGGAGAGTGGGCAAAAAGAGTGCAAGAAAGTTCTTCCTTGACTTCTCACTGCTGCTGCTGCTGCTGGGAAGGCCATTGGTCATAGAACACAGCAGCCGCTGTGCAACTTCACAGCCTTTACCCCCATACTACAGCTGTGCTCCTCCCCCAGTTTGCATTTACTGCTGATATCCCTGCTGAGGCATGATCCGACAGTGACACCAGTGGGGCAGCTCTGTGCTGATGGAGGTGGTGGCAGGACCGCTGATAGATCAGAAGGAATCCGTGGTTCTCTGGTGCAGTGAGTGCAGGAGACAGAGAGGTGAGGTTGAGCAATCTTGCCCAGCTTGGCTCTGGCCTTCTGCTGTACGCCTCACTCCACAGCACGGAAAAGAGAGGAGAGGCTGATGAGTGCTTCAGGCTACTGTCATTTCCTCCTCTTTCTCGACTGTCAGGAAGATGCCTTCAGGCATCATACTAATGAAATTGTGGCCTTTTGACCATAATGTAGTATCTGTCATCACTGATGCTAGGCCCACTAATATATCATGTATTCATTCCCAGCAAAGATGTCACAGGCAGCACATTACCAAACCTGTACCCACTCAGGCTAGCAAAAAGCATTCTCATTCAGAAACTGTCCTCAAGGCTCAGCTGCCATTCTGCGCTTAGACCAGAGTGACATCCATTGATCACATGAAGGCCGCATTAACAATAGAAGCCCATTAGGCAGGAAGGCAGCACAGCCAGGCATTCTGCTGTGAGTTGGGACCTGCTCGTTTAGGTCTCGCAGCCCTGCCTGTTTGTTTCAGCATGAACATGTTAAGATCATGTCCAAAACAGAATTGTAGCTGAGAAATACTTTTACTGAAGAGGCTCGCTGGGTCCGAATGGCTTAGTCAGGCAAAATGCTGGCAGCTCAGCTTTACACAGCATGTCCTGTGTTCACCAAAACACTCTTCTGTTCTGGACGCCAAAAGGATTTCCTACTTCACTGTCATCCAGTCTTTGGTGGCAACAGAACTGAGGCACATGTCTTTTCCATTCTAGCTCCCACTTCCATATGACTTTATTAGCACACAAAGCTATCGAAAGTGTTTTGAAAGAAGGCAAGAGACCACAAGTCTCTTCTAGGAGCTGCTAGGTATGGAGAGGGATGAATATTCCCTGTCTATCTTTGCCCCCACAATCTTTCACAGTACTCACAAATACACTCTTGCTCTCTGTTTACCATCACAGTACTGCTGTGCAGATGGAATTTTCTCTTGTCCACCAGACCTGGCACCCTTTTTCCTAGAATCATAGAATCACAAGGTTGGAAATGACCTACAAGATCATCTAGTCCAACTGTCCTCCTATCACCATTACTACCTGCTAAGCTACTAAACCATATCTCGTAGCTCCTCGTCCAGACACCTCTTAAACACTGCCAGGGATGGTGACTCCACCACCTCCCTGGGCAGCCCATTCCTCATGGCTCCTTGAGAATAATAATTCTGTGGCTCTTGGCAAAGCTGTTTCCTAACCCTGCTCCTGCTTCCCTGTGAGCAACTGTATGGGAATCACAGTGGTGGTGTTTCTCAGTGTCAATTTCTCTTTCCTCTCCCTGTGGATTTCTCCTGCCACGTGTGTGCTGTCACCAGCTCCCATTCCAACCCAGCCTGCTGCTGCCCTTTCTGCTATTTGTTAGTATTGGTGTTATCATAATCCTCTTCACCCTTAAACTATGACCCCACTGCTTTAGTCATTGCTGTAAGTAGGAAAAATGCAGGGCCTGCAGCAGTGTATGTACCTGTAGCAAAATGGATAATTGGGCTCCACATGCTGCTGCAAATCATGTAGCACAGGCAAAACAATTAAAAACTGAAAGTTAACTCCCTTTCTCTTAATTATAGTTGCTACAGAGTTTACTTGTAACCAGAGTAGGGATGACATTTCAAACTGAGGAGTGATTATTAAATCGACACTTTCTTTAAAATGTGCCTTAAGTCAAGGCTGACATGATAATTGAGTTTTATTACTAAGAAATTTCTATTTTAATAAGAAAACTTCCTTATCTCTCTAGTGAGTTCATGTTAAGTGCATATCAACTTAATGTTTTCCATCACTACCACCTGGCACTGCAAGTCAGGAAAAACTCACTGGAGCACCCCCTGAACAGCAAATGCTGTAATTTCCTTCAATACTAGTATTAGTTGCACATTCTTTCTCATCCCAGAGAAAAGTATTGACTGCCAGCAGTGGGATACAACAAAGAAGGAAAAAAGAAATCTGTTTAAATACTGTTATCATCTGGGCCTTTAAAAATATGAGGACTGCTCCAAAAGTAATGCCTCCTGTGTTATGATGTTGACCCATAACATCAGAGGCAGTTGTTGGTGGTGTGGCAGTAGAGGCTGAACCTTCCAACCAGTATCCCATAATATGTTGCCACGTGAGAATAGAGGGGCAGTCTGACAAAATGGCATCTGACATAAAAGTGTGTATGAAGCATTGAATTCTGCCATGCAGAAAAAAATGGCACCTATTGACATTCATCAGTGCTTTTTGAATGTTTATGAAGACCAAACCGTGGATGTGAGCACAGTGAGGGGTGGGTGTTGTGTTTCAGCAGTTGGTGACAGCAACAGTGGGTCACGTCTGCTGGTGCAGATTGTTACAAGTGCAGCATGCAGGCTTTTTTCATTGGTGGTGAAAATGCACAGCTCATGGTGGTGACTGTGTTGAAAAACAGAGTTTTGTAGCTGAGAATTTGCTCTATCAAAAAGTGTTCTTGTGCTCTTTGTTTCTGTTGTTGTTTCTGTGGAAATAAATACAAGGCGTTACCTCTGGAACAATCTACATAATAATGGTTAAGAAAATGCATTGATCTCAAGACCAAATCAAAATGAAGTTCTACCTTATGAAATCACGATTAAAAAGAAAAAAAAAGTGATAAACAAAAATAATCTATTTGTTACAAAAAAACAGTAATTCACTGAAGGGAAGAGTAAGGGAGAAAGAAGACGTTTTCTTTTCAGTGAGAAATTTATCCACCTCTTTGTTGCTCTGACTCCTTAATTACACTTGATTTGTTAGCAGTGGGGGTTTAACCTGCACACAGTGGATATTTTCACTGTTCTCTTTAATTTCTCCTGCTGGCATCTGGCAGTTTGTACACATCAGGTATAGACTGCAGTAGTCTTGATTCAGGACTCGGCTGACCTCAGCTGACATTTTGCCTGTATCAGGACAGTGGGAGCAAAACTGGTGAAAAGAAAGGAAGATTTATTGGGAACAGAAAGTGAAAACCCCAGCATCCACAGAAGATCATTTGTTCAATATTAACAACATGCGTTTTTCACACTTCCCAAAATAATTTGGCACATGCCAATTGCATGCTGAATGTGCTCTAGCATTCTATCGTGCGGTCTAAATGTGGAAGTAATTTGAAGTTTCTATACTCTGGTGCTTATCCCTCTCTTCCTTGTTTCAGACTCTTCTCTGAAGAATTTATGTAAAATAAAAAGAGGATGTACCAACCAAACCGAAATCCACCAGCTCGCAGTTCATGTCACCAAAACAAGATCAGTAAAAGGCCAGATTCTCCCATTATGCTCACAGTGAAGAGGTGAGAAGAGGAGGGGGCCAGGTCATGTTGGTGCCTCTGTGCTTCCCACTGCTTCTCCCCAAGGGGGGAATTCCAGTTCTGCTGGGATGGGTGTTCAGCTCACTTGGATCTTTCTGTGTTGCAGCACAACCTTACATCACCCAGCCCCAGATGCTGCTTGTAATGAGTACTGAGCTGTACTCAGTAAGCTAGCTTTGAATTTTTGAGCCAGGTAGGCCCACATCATAGATTTGCTCACAAAGCCCTTTGCCAGTCATCATCCAGTGTTTTTTGGCAAGCATCTGTTTGGATCCCAGCAGAGGAAAGCTGGGTGTGAATCAGGCCCACTTAGACTGTAGAGACCAGTGTGGAAGAGCCTGTCTGGGTCTTACAAGCTCTGGCCTGCATTCTGCAGCTCTGTGTGGCAGTTTAATTTATCAGAAAGTCCATGCTCTAGCTGTATAAAATAAGAAAAAAGGGAGCAAATCAGATTTGAAGACCATTGGGGTAGGTCACTGCAAAAGCTCATGCTGCCCTGCACATATTCTTTCCATTTGCATGGGTTTCCATTATGAATAAAAGCTTGTCTGCCAGGAGTAAATCCTTGGTTTTCAAAGAAATCAAAATAACAAAAGATAAGCAATTGCGTAGTAGGTGGGCTAATTCCTTCTTCCACCTCTTCGTCCACAATGGAGACAAAAAGAGAAACTTTATGTTCAGTGGCTTGGCACCAACCCTCCACCAGCTGGGTGGGAAGGCACCTCAAGCACTGGTGTTTTAACTGCTGCAGCGAAGCACTACATGAAGCTTAGAATCATAGAATCATTAAGGTTGGAAAAGGCTTCTAAGATGATCCAGTCCAACTGTCCACCTACCACCAATATTGCCCACTAAACCATATCCCTCAGTGCCACATCCACACATTTCTTGAATCCAGGGACAGTGATTCTATCACCTCCCTGGGAAGCCCGTTCCAATGCCTCACCATTCTTTTGGAGAAAGAATTTTTCCTAATATCCATTCTGATCCAAGCCTGCGCTCTTTGGCAGATCTGGCACGTGGCAATGCTCAGCACTGCACTGGCTTTTCCACAGAAGCTCCTTCTGACATAAATCATACTTAAATCTGAGATAACTCATGGGCTCATCGTGGCCAGTCAAATCAGCTCCCTGTTCCGTTTAACTAACAAGTAATACTTTAAGTGCTCTGAAAATGCACCATACTAGGAAAAGTCTGATGGAGTAGGTGATTATTGTTTCAAAGACAAATGAAGTTTATAGAAACATAATTAGTCATCCGCTCTTAAACAAGAAAAGATACGGTAGCAGAACTGAAAAGATCATTTTTGGGCTTGAGAGAGATACGGAAACACGTTTAATAATAGAATGTCATTAGAGTCTACATTTATTTTAGGGATAAACAGAGCTATTATACAGGTACTCACCTTTTTGTCTGCTCCTTCTGTGCTTTGCTAATGGGCTCTGTTCATTGTGTACAGACAAAAAATCAGCCTTATCCTGTTTACAGCTGAGCTGCAATATGCTTGAAATTATTACTTTGGATTTTGAACATTAACTCTGTCTGCTGGCAAGAGGAAAACCCTCTCATATTATATAATTATGGCCTCAAGCAGCACTAACAAAGAAGTTGCACAGGCCAGGGCCTGCTCACCCGTGTCTGGAGGTATCGACAGCGTGTCTGTGGTTGTGGTCGTGCAGACACAGAGGGGTAGGGCTAGGCTGCCAAGCAAAACAGCCTGCAGAGCCAAGCTAGGCACTTCAGGAGCTGTGCACCTCAGCTGCAGCCATGCCAGGCTGTTGACAGAGGCCTCCACACCACGGGGAGGTGAGATGTTCACTGGTGCAACCACAACACATGCCAACATGCATGGTACTGGTGGGCAAGCAGGACAAGGAGCTGCTGCTGGTCAGTCGTGGGTGAGACTCAGGAATAAATGCACTGGAATCAAACAAGCTGCTCACAGCAGCATAAATTAGGAGGCACAGGGGAGATCTTACCATTCTCTACAAATGCCTGAAAGGAGATTGTAGCAACGGGGGGGTTTCTTCACCCAGGTAACAGCAATAGGATAAGAGGGAATGGTCTCAGGTTGTGCCAGGGGAAGTTCAGATTGGATATTAGGAACAATTTCTTCCCCAAAAAAGTGGTGAGGCATTGGCACAGGCTGACCAGAGAGATGGTGGAGTCACTGTCCCTGGAGGTTTTCAAGGAACGTGTGGGTGTAGCACTGAGGGACATGGTTAGTGGGCATGCTGTGATGGGTTGGTGGTTGGATTGAATCATTTTAGTGGTCTCTTCCAATCTTAATGATTCTGTGATTCTATCATTCCATGAAATAAGGGAAGGTCAGTGGACAGTCATGATAGACAGTCCAGTCTATGTCTGCACTCACAGCAAGGGGTGAAGCATGATACAAGATCAAGGAGCTTGCAATGTGTAAAACCCGCTGTCATGTAGTAGGCTGTTACCTGCTACAGATTCCAATGCTAACCGGTTTTAAGTTAAATTTGCTAATTTTGTAGGCATTATTGAAACAACAGCATGGGCATATGCATAGTCAGTCCATTAAAAAACAGGCTAGTGCAGGAAATAGGATTTCAAGAAACTCCACTGATAACTGGCCTACATGGTAAGAAAAGAGACCCAAACTCAGATGTGAGTTAATTGGGATTTTCTTCTACATCTCATTAACCTCTGAGATGACGAATCCAGCAAAGCTGTGATTTATTTACCGCAGATGCACTCAGAGGATACTGCATAACTTAGTGTTCTGGCACTGTGAAAGTTATTTGCAGTAATGAATTTTTAAAATTCTTTGGAGAAAAGAGAATGCGCATCCCCTTCCCCCACCAAATTAAAAAAAAAAAAGAAATTGCAGAGTAACATTCAAAGGCTCATTAAAGCAGCCAGGGAAAATAGATTACAGAGACTTCAAAGACTCACGATACTGGTTAAGAATCAGCTCTCTTTTTCAAAGAAAATGTTATTAGCTAATCCTTGAAATTTGGGTTTTGGCAGATGACATGTTATTTCCTGCAGGTGCAGAAACAAGAGGGTATTAAAAGAGTTTTGGTAAAGCACAGAAAGCCTCCCAAATAGACTTAGGATTCCATCTGTTCAAACCAGCCTGAGTGAGCTCTCTGGCTCCTCATTCATGCACCGAAATGTAGTCGTGTTTAAGGAGACTCTAACCTGCATGAAGTTGAGTATCTCCTTTACTGAGAAAACCCATCTGTAAATTAATCACTTTTTGTTTTAAAGGAAAAAAACACCTTTATGCTGCTATGATCAGTAACATCAGAGACACTAACCAGAAAAAAACAATGTAGAAACATCATCTACATATGGATAGCAATTGTACTAATAAAACTCCATAAGCCTGCAAACAAACTTCACTCACCACCACTTTCCTGTTCGCACCATTTTGGAGATGCTTTGACATGCTTTCTCTTTTAAGGTCTTCTTTACAAGGTCCTTCATGTGTGCTTTTTCTTCTCGATCTATGGCTAATCCCAGCTCCTCCATTAGTTACAAGTCCCCAGTTACCAAAAGAGACAAGGACAGTCACCTCTCACTTCAAGACCTTTGTTAAGCTGAGATCCTTTGGCTTTGATTTAAAACCCAGCTATCTCACGACAACAGTTTTCCCACTGAGACTTTCACCTAGAATTTGGCTGGAAAGATGCCCAAAACTGTGTCTTACTGTTCCCATGGCAACCAATTGCTTAAAGTCAAATGACTAGACATAAGATGCCCTTAGCAGTTAGCAACCTGAAAAGGATCACCCAAATCAATCAGGGAGGATGGAACAGCAGCAAAATTTTCAGGAAACATATTTCTTTTTTCTAACATCCAAAAAGTTGTTCTGTTGCTATTCCTTTTCAGATATACTCAAAAGTAACTTTGCTTATAAATTTGATGAAAAGGCATAGAGCTGCACGAAATTCAAACCATGGCACAGGCAATGTTCATGAGTTGTAGAAAAGAGGCCAAGGGAGATCAGTCCATGAAGCCTGCCACTAATTATAGACACCCATATTATGAGACACAACTCTTACAAGGACAGAGCGAAGCATATCCATTTAATAAATGCTTCACACTTGTCCTGAAGAAAGTAATTTGAAGTGCTTTTAAGATCTCGAATATGCTATATAGGCACTTGCAATTGCTTGTAAGAGGTTGCTTACCTTATTACTCACAAATCACACTCTGAAATGTATTTTTTCCCCATAACAACATCAGATAGACAGTGATGAGATCTCATATCAGAAAACCCAACATAGTTGTGATCATTATTAAAGCCAACTGAATATACAGAGGTGAAAAGAGAAATAAAGTATTGGGGCCAGGGAAGCTGATCTGTTTTGCTTCAGCATGTAACATAGCTAGATATTTTCCATTCAATATTTTTAATTGAAGTGCTCTGAACTAGTCCTTTTGGAGCTGGAGCAGGAGGTGGAGTATGGCTGATGGCATCAAATATGATAAATCATAGAATCATAGAATCATAGAATTGCTCAGGTTGGAAAAGGCCTTAAAGATCATCAAGTCCATCCACAACCTAAACATGCTACCCTAACTCTAACAACCCTCTGCTAATGTCCCTGAGCACCACATCCAAATGGTTTTTAAATACATCCAGGGATGGTGACTCAATCACCTCCCTGTGGAGCCTATTCCAGTGTCTAACAACCCTTTCTGTAAAGAAGTGTTTCCTGATATCCGACCTAAACTTCCCCTGGTGCAACTTGAGGCCATTTCCCCTCGTCCTGTCACCTGTCACCAGTGAGAAGAGACCAACCCCGCTCTCTCTGTAAGCACCTTTCAGATATTGGAAGAGAGCAATAAGGTCTCCCCTCAGCCTCCTTTTCCTCAGACTAAACAGCCCCAATTCCTTCAGTTGTTACTCATAGCGTGTATCCTCCAAACCCTTCACAAGCCTTTATTTTACATGTAGCATTACTAAACAAGTATTACCAACATTATACAACTATGTGTCAAACAACAACAAAAAAAAAAATAAGATACAGGCACAAAAAGCACCTAGGTCCACAATGAGGCATTACATAAGTGCCTTGATTTTCAAAATCTTCTCTCATTGGCCCTTATTGCTCTAGCTTTATTGACATTTACACAGATGTGGCAAAAAATCTGCCGAAAAGTTTAATATAATACTGTTCAGATAACAAGAGGGCTCAGGAGATTTAAATTCCTGCCAGAAGTGTTTTAAAACAACTTGGGTGTTATGGAATATTTATTGCTAAAAGAAAAATAGCCCAGAAGTTAGTAAGTGAAATAAATATTCCTGAAAATAAAAAGGCTAGGTCTTGAGAGCAGGGCAACTGAGTGGAACTGTGTAAATTAATGCAGTCCTCGTTCCTTTTGCATGGATTTATTTCCCTGCAGCTGACTATAAGATGTTGCTGGGAGGACTGCAGGATCACCCCCTGACACAGACTCTTTTGCAGCAAGATACCCTCACAATATTCTCACCACCTTCTGTATTAGATGAGCAATAATAGGGTTTCCAGTGAACTTTGTGGAGACTCTTGCTCTTCTCATCTGAATGGCAGATAAACAATGACCCCTGGAAAACTTTGAAGGAACGTAAGTTTTAGGGGGGAAAACATCAGAAAAGAATAGAATTATACCAGAAGCCATAGTGAATTATAAAAGCCACAGTGTTTATAAAGGACCTTACTGTCTTCAACAAATCTAGCAGGGTAGGAAGAGCAAGAACATTTTCAGTTCACAGGAGGTGGTACTGAATCGTCATGTATGGTTTCTGCTGCATGGAAACTATTTCTGAAGTCACTATAGCATCTGTTCATTACCCATTATGCTCAACAAGAAGACACCTTCCTTTCCATTAACTGGAGTGGCAGTTTTATTGGATGCTCCACCTGTAAGAATGAAGTCAACCTGACCAGTGCATTTAAAGTATTGGTTAAAAGTCTTATGTGGATTTCTCCATGGCTGCTATTGCACCTGTTATGGATATTGGTTTTCAAATGATGTGTGCATATTGTTTCTCTGGCTAAATTAGGAATATTTACCATTTTGTGCCTGTCTTAATAGCAGACAAGGCAGTACAGGCATCTGAGTATCCAGAAAAGAGCCAAGAACACTCCCTCTAGTTCTTTATGAGGCAGTCTGTGCTAACCACACTGGGATTTCCCTTCCATGCCAAGGCAGTGATGTTGCACAGAGGCTGTTGTCTGGAGGATGTGTCAGGATAATGGTGTTTAAACAAGTGATGTGGGACCTAGAATATTCAGATGTGCACCTATCCTACTTTTGGAACTGTATCTAATCTCTTAAATAAAAAAGAAAAAAAAAGAAAAAAAAAGAAAAAACCCACCTTGATAGTCAATCAATCAAGAGGAATGAGAAGCATGAGGAAATAACAGTATTTTTAACCTTGTTCCTACAGCCTTACTTACATCCGTTACTATCTCAACGTTTGTCACAATACTAAAAATCTTACCACAGGCAAAATGTCTCAACAATATTGTTTTCATTTCAAAACTAGACACAGAATTCAATTCCTGCAAGTCTGCCTTGACAAGCATACAACACTGAACACTGTAAAGTGAAATCAAACTGAAGTGGCAATTCAGAAAAATCCATGTGCGGAGCATATTAAAAATTCACTGCAACAGCAATGATCAAGCATGAGGTCTTAGGTTACATAAAATGAGTTACTAAAGCACAAATTGTTCTTGAGAGCTACTTATCTTGCTCTCCATAATTAATTTAATACCTTAGATGAGGAGAACAAAGTTAAGTCTTGCTCTCCAGTGGGGGTCACTGTTGAAGAATAGCCTCTGATTTCTCTTCTATGGACGTTCGAATACATCCTAAAAATGCCAGGAATAATCCACACGGCTCTTGTGAATGCACTGGAATTAAATTTGAGCAGTTCACATCAGCTGTCAAAGTGAATCTTGTGAAAAAGCAAAGTGTGTGGGCTATAGGAAGTAAATTTTCAGATCATTAACACTCTATATACACAACAAAGAAGTGAAACAAAAAGAAGAGGTAGGTGTGTGAAAGAGCTTTTTCATTTGACCGCAGACCAGGCTCGGGCAGGAGGCTCTTGGTCACTGATTGAATGAGTTACCAGTTAGCAGCCCCTTTTCCCGTTAGGATGCCATTTAGACTCCTACAGCATCTCGCTGAGACTCCTGCAAGTCCTGGTTATCACATCTCATGGTTGTGAAGCCTTTTCAGGCAACCTTTCCTTCATTTTTAGTAGAAATGTAGAAGTGGAGGAACTCCAGTGTTTAGCTTGGCGAGGTCCCAGAGCCTCCCACAGCAGGATCCGCCAAAGCATGTGCCAAGGGAAGGAGGGAAGGTTTTGGGAAATAGGCTGTGCATTTGGATGCATGCACTTGCCCTTGTTCTCCAGCCTTCCCGGGGTTAACATCTTCCTGCCAAAAGCAAGAGCCTACTGCAGCTGTGAAATGAGTGCCTGCACTTGGGTTGGTGTGAACAGAAGAGCACGTGGGGCATAAGGAACACACTTCCATGTGTCACAGTGCAGTGTATCCAATGATTGTCTGAGGTCCCTATATTCTCCTCCTTATTATTCTCCTTTGATATTAGTAGCCACGAGTGCTGAAGGGAAAGTGATGTATTCCTGGTGGCTTAATGGACAAGCCGTTTAACAATGATGAACAATAAACAAAATCAGTACTCTTCATTTTCTACAGAGCAAGGCTCCTTTTGTACCGGCTGACTATCTGGCCCATTCATTCCATTTGGTAACATTAATGTAGGCTGTATCTTCATAAATATCACTTAAACCCTGAGTTTCACCCTTGAAAGGATGTTTACTGCTATTCACTCCTGGTATTATATTTCTTACTGAACCTGCACTAATGCATCCATCCTGGACTGAAAACTCCCATAAAACTGAAAATATCCCCTTTAGAAGAGCACAGCTGTTACATGATACATTGTTTGTCGACAGCATAATCTTTATACCTGGTTGTATTCAGATTAAAAAGCTGCTATTCCTCTTTGCTTCCAGAAGACAGCAGCAGCAGCAGCCCTCGGGCCACAGGGGATGGATAGAGTTGCAGACAGACCTTATATACAGTCACCTATTCCTAAAAGCATGGTTTTAACTGAGCAAAATAACTATACACACTGGGTCAGATGTTATGCTCTTGTAAATCGGAGTGACGCTGGTCAAGCTCTGTCATTTTTAATGACTAACATTCTAGCTCGGAAACTTTCAGGCCATAAAACAGGGAGTGGGTATCTCTCTCCTCACTCAGCATCAAGAGCAAAGAATTGAGGAGGTATTCGAGGAGTGGTTATCAATGTCAAGATATTAAACCCTGTTTGTCGGGATTTCAAAATACAGCATTTAACTGCTCAAAGAGCAGCCCCTACCACTGTTAATCATCCTGAGTGGTGCTTAACTGAGGAAGGTTGAAAAGGTCTATTGGTTTCAGGTAATTGATACTTGATGCTTCAGATAGCCACACTGAGTTGGGATGGAATTGGAGACATTCAAAATGCAGACCTGGCATTTCCTATCCTCTATAAATGTTGTTTGTATTTTTTAGCCATTAGTATTTATCAAACTCAGCAACTCCAAAGTCCAGAGGAGAAGCCTGGAGAGCAAGAGAAGTGCAGTTCATTTGTTCCTGTGCTGGGACTATGCTCTGCCGCCTTCACCATGCTGGTTTGGACACGTTCACACATGGGGCATGCCTCCGTTTAGTACCTGAACAGGAGTCAACTATTAGCCGCAAGCACAAGAGAGAGCAGAGTTTCTGGAAAATACTGAGAGATCTTTAAGAAATGTCCTTGTTCTGAGAAGTTAACACTATGAAGAATCAGATTTAAAGCTGTTTTTCTTAGAAATGGAGTCTCCGTTGAAGAGGAAAACTGCTGGCAAAGATCATTCAAAACATAAGCACTCTCACGTGGCTGCGAACATCACGCTTTGTTTAAAGCTTGCAATCTCAGCACCTTTGCAACTGCAAAATACCAGTTCCTTCACTTTTGTGCATACCCATGTCCTTTTCATGTCCTTGAACTTCCCCGTTTCATCTGGCTAAGAACTGAAGTGTGTCAGCCAATGCTCATCCACAATTGCATACACAAGATATAAAAGGGAAGAGAATACTAATACAAATACTTCATCTGAAGGACTTGGGTGTGGTATAAGGAGTGCTTCTCCTACCTCACTTGAACAGACATAAGCATTAAACGACATGATGTGTTTCTGGTGTGCTCTTTTATAAGATGAAAGTTGAACATTTCGTTCTGCTCCAATTTTAGCTCCATCTCCACAGATAATACAGAGAACTTCACAGACTTTTCAAGAACATCCTTTTTTTTTTTTTCCATAATGTTTATGGAAAAAGAAATTTGTCACACTACCTTGCAAAAGGCGGTTGCTTTGTTGACCAGATGCCAAACTGAAATTCAGACATGGATGGCCAGAAATAAGATTTACTTTAATCCTACTAATCCTGAGCTGTTGATTGGTACAAGGCACCATCATAGCTGGGTAAGCTTCCCAGGCTTATCATCTGATTCTGTTTGGAGTCATGAGATCACTTTGGATTTTCAGTTTTTCCCTTGTAAGGGACAGCACTGCTGCCTCATGTTTCATTCTCTGCTATAAACAAAAATGAGCAAAAGAAATAATGGACCTCTGCCAGCAGTTGCAGAAAACTCAAGGCAAATGGTTTGCTGAATCCTGACAATATTTCCTACCAGGAAGGGTGAAATGAGAAGACTTGGATCTGTCCTGCAGGTGGTTAGTGGTCTACCTGAGTAAATATACAGACTTCTTTACACTGACTTCACTGAAGCCCCAAGCTATCTTCAGAAATTGAAATCCCGCGTCCTGCAGAATAGCTTGGCTTTATTTTGCTTAGGGAAAGGAGAAAAAACAAGCTCCTTAAAACTTTTTCCAATGATCTTGAGGACCACTGTTGAGTTGTTGGGAGCCTATTTATAAGGCTCTTCCAAGAGCCTCTGGAAGCAGCCTAATGGCTTCCAAGGGTATGTTGAAAACAACTCTCTAGGCATAGAGCATCGACCCAGTCCCATTAACAGCAGCGTACCCACAAAGAGAAACTGCACTCACACAACCTGGTTGAAAAAAATGAGCAGGACCTCTGCAATAAGGCTGTCTCGTAACCGAAAAATTTTCAATATACTGATTGTATTGTGTATTCCAAGCTGACAGTGCTGCATCACATTCCAGAACACCATATTTGGTTTGCTTTATACCTCACTAGGAAATTATCTGTTTATCTGCTGCCCGCATTCCAGACCATTTGGAAAATTCCTGCCCTTGAAGATTATCTAGTTGTTGGATAATTAGAAGGATACAGATCCCAATATATGCAAAGTACCCCATGTTACAATGTTATCAAGGTAACATCACCGTGCCAACAGCACAGTTTGAGCTGAAATAAAAAGATACATATTCAGTGTTAGGCTTAACCCTATCCAGTGTCTTGCAGATAAAACTTGAAAGGGCAGAAGATGAGTAACAAAAAGCTTCGAAGAGCTTTCTAGCATTCACCTAGAAAGAAAAGGTGAAATTTTTAAAGAGGTGAGAACTGAGTTGCACTGTTTTTTACTTTAAGTTGTCTGAAAGGATTAACACCTCAGAGGTTATTTTGAGACTGTGATGGTCTTTTTTCTCTCTCTCTTCGTGGCATCCCTGCAATGGAGCCCTCTACATTTCTGAGGCTCTTAGGTGCTACGGTAATATAGATGATAGGTGGTAATAAAAAACACAACCTCCTACACACAGTATCTGTATAAAGCAGATGACTGAGAACAGTTCTTGCAGTCCCTTTTAACAGTGGATGCAATTAATTTGTTAACATTTCCCTGTAGTCTCACAAAGAAGCTGAACAACATGGAAAAATAAACCAGATAATAAATGTACGTTGTTGATTTGGCTCAACCCTAAGATGTTATCCATTGTTTATACCGAACATCTTCATACATCTTAAAGGAGAGTCTCATCTTCTGAATGCAGAATGCACTATTGAGATGGTGGAGTCCTTCCAAACATAATAAAATATGCCACAGCACTGTCACCGAGGCAGAGCTTAAAAACAGTGCAACCAAGGTTAATTGCTGTAGTTGTGGGATGTGCGACATTGAACTACATCTCCATTAACTAGTCTCCAGCCTACTCAGCTCTTGCTGCATTCCAGAGGGATTTTTAAGTGCATTGAGTTTTCTACAGAAGTATTATTTGCAAAACTATTGGCTCAGGGATTGAAAGATGCCTGGCTGTCCTCTCCAGAGTCCTGCCTTCCAAAAGCACAGTGTGATAAAACCCACCCTTGGAAAGTACTAGCAGGCAGGAATATCAAATGGAAGAAAATAGGGGAGAAAAAGCAGCTGCTGTTTAACCCAGAGTTTGGGAAGCAGTGAGAGGTAGACATTTCTGCATCTGTTAGTGTCTGGGGGGAGCTAAAGTAGCATCCTGACCTATATGTCTTAGCCCTCAAATTGTGGTCCATTATCTCTTATGCAGGGAGTAGGTTCCTTGGAGACTGGCAGCCTACACTTGCTTGTAAGTCTGACTCTGTGCTGCTGGTGTCAGTGGAAATTCCTGTACTGGTAATGGAGGGCACAATGTTGCTTCGAACTGAAGGAACTGGATGGCACTGGAAAGACAAAGAGCCTTTTAGCTCCTGTGGTTAACAGAGCAACAATTTTCCCTATTAAAAGAGTGCCCTATTATAGTGGAAAATACATTTCTGAACACCCTTAGTCTGCAACAGTGTTGTCTTCGCAAGAAGTTATTACAGTGGAATCAGGAAATCGCTCCAGTAAGTTGACTGAACTTCTTTTAAGATTTATCTCCTAGCAATTTAACCAGTGAGCTATTTACCAGCTGAGCAGTGGGCATCTCTATGTCTGTTCCTGTCAAGATGTGGGCATTTCAGAGATCTCTGATGTTCTAGCTTCCTGATTTCTGGTTATATACAGCTTACTCTTCTGACAACTCACATAAATAGTCTTATTTAAGGCTGACTTTATGATCTCTTAATGCTTTTCAAGGCTAAGGTTTCAAAAGAGTTTTCTCTTCAATTTAGTTTATAGCACCACTGTATTTCACAGATGGTTTCAATGTATTTTTGGAGTCTATATGGAATCAGTATTTGAGTTATAAGGTATGTATATCAGATGAAGCCATAGCCACCATTCCTTGGCAAATTGTTAGATCTAATGAGCTGAATCTCCTCTACTTTATTGCCTAATTAATTCCTGAATGATCATTGAATTGCAGGAGTGGGAACTCTGCCAACTTTGGTCACACTCTGTATTGGGTTATGCCAGAAAGGACTGGAAAGTGAGGGTTTTCTTTAATCTGCGTACACAAAGGGAAAATTCTAGGTAGGTGGGCAGGGGCTTCTTTTGCCTGCTTGCGCAATTGAATAGCAAGAGGAAGTGGGTCTTCAGCCAAGGGTCAAAATCCGCAGGGAAGAGCAGATCCCACTGGGGAGCAGGGCCATGAAAGTGCTCACATTTCTCAGTGTTGGCTTGCTGCTGAACAGCACTGGGTTGTTAATCTGCGGAGGAGTCTGCCTTGAAATATTAGACCTTTTGTGGCTTCTGCAAGTGCTACCAGCACAGCAGATTAGTTGGAGAGGTAAGTCAGAGGCTGCTGAAGATGGCCTGGTGGCACAGAGAGATTTGTCTGAGAACTGACTGAAGAATTCAAGAAGCAAGATATTAGGAAGAACACTGCTGCAAACAGGGTGAAGTTAGACAAGGGTCTATGAGCAAAACTCTATGAGCGCAAAACTACTTGTATTTTTGCAGGGCAGCACTTTCTTATTTCTGAAGCTTTGTCCTGATTTTGATCATAAGAAGTCTTTTAGACATTTGGTCAAATGGCAAGTTTATTGCCTACACGCTGTCCACAGAAAAGTAAGAGCTATGTATCTATTCTAGAGACATGAACATCCCAGAGGGAAAGAAATTTGAGTACATGCAAAGACCAATGGGCTCTGACCAACTCTTCACCTTTCTCTGTGTTGTCTTCAACAGCAACACTCAGAGGTATCAGTCAGGGAGAGCATCCAGGCCTGCCCACTTTCCCTTCACTCTCCCAGTATCCACAGTTTGTGTATTTAGGATCAACGAGGGCATTCTACTCAGTCTTCTGCCTTTAACATTTGCTTATGTTACCGCTGTCATGAATTTGACCAGTTTGTCTGAGATAATAGGGTGGAAACAATGCTGGCAAGGAGACTGATTTATAAAACATTGTGGATGTTGTGGCTATTCTCCTTCCTGATATAAAAGATGCAGTTGAAATCTTATGAATTAATGCCTTCATTTTTTCTTAATGTGTAAATAAACTCAGGTTATACCTTGGTGTGGGTTTAACTGAAGTCGTTGACACAATCAGTTTGTCTTAATGAGAAGAGTAAAATGACCAGAAGCTAATAGAAAACTTAAGATCTGAAATTTAGTGGCTGTTTAACATTCAGATGGCAGGCAATCAACTTTCAACTGCTGTCCTGGGCATTAGTGAGCTCTTCTTTTCCAGCAGACTGAAGCTCCTGGATAGCAATCTGTTGGAAGTGTGAAAGCTCAGCACTATGGTGAAGACCAGCACCAAACTGAAGGAAAAGGCCTTATAATAGTACTCAGACAGGTTTTCTGATTTTCTGGTATGCTTATTGGTTCCTAAACGATCCCCGTTCACGTCACTGTCCTTTTCTCTGTCACTTGGCTTCAACTCTTGTGCCAGCACCACTCCTATGCTGTGCAACCCTCTGAGGTATTGCTGGTGATCTCAGAAGCAATGCAGAGTTTCTGTCTGTGCACAGAAGCACCATTCCTTTAGGACTGGTGCTCAGGGGACATGCAGGCAATGCCTTCCCTGCAGTATCTTGGCTCACTTCTCCAATGGTTCCCTGGGAACCACTTTCACTCAAAAGCTGTCTCTGATGGGCTACCAAAGCAAGCAAACTTCTGCTACTAGCAAAACTCCTACAACAAGCCCTACAGTCTTTTCTGGAATAAAAGCTTTGATTAGAACAACAACAACAAACAACCACGTGTGTAGCAGCACTGAGTGTCTGATCACATGTAAGGGGAGTTAGAACCCAAACAAAGAGCCCACCTCATGCTGTCTATATGATAGCAATGGAAATATCTTCAGTAGATTTCACTTCTGTTGGGCCTGCTTGACTTATCGAAGATTTAGGAAAACACACTGAAAAAAACAAGCCTGTTACTACATAAATGTCTGTTTGAAAGATAGGGGTTTATATCAGGATATCACATTATCCAGGTATCACAAATCAAAAAATGCTGAAAACCGCAGTTCTATGTAATCCATATTAAACCTGTGCAAAACCAGAGCTGTTCCGAAAGCCCCTCTGGCATCCAGGAAATAGGTGGGCGTGGGTTAAAGAGACAGTCTCTGTGATGCTCTTCTATTTTGGTCTCACCAAGGCCCAGAGGGAGGAGAAGACTGAACTAAGCCCATGACAGGAAGCCCTCAGGAAGGAGGATGCTCACCAAAGTATTTTTGTATGCAAGAGTGAAGCCCATGGGAGTTCATAGTAAAAGCATGATTGGAACAGTTATTGTTCTTTCACTGTCATTGCAGGGGAAGTTCTTTGTATGGTGGATCTGATATGTAGACACTCATTTGGAGCCTCCTTTGCCAGAGGGGTTGGACTAGATGATCTCTAGAGGTCCCTTCCCTACAATTCTGTGATTCTGTGATTTCCCTTCAGTATTTAATGTACAAAATTGAGAGGAATGGCATCTTCTTCTTGTTGAAATACTGATTCATCAAAAATTGCAATAAGTACTAGTTTTTCTGGTATTTTCAAAGTAATCATGAAGTCTTTGCAAAGAACCATGACAAGCACAACAATCAATTATTTCTACATCACCTGTTTCTTCTCTCACTACAAACACTGGAAAGTCTTAGAGAGGTAACCATGCCACTTTAAAAAGAAATTTAATGAACATAAGACTGTTCATATGAATAATGTAAATCATATTAATATACTGCTTCTCATGCTGAATTAATTTATCCATATTTTCAGAGTACTCAATAACTGCTTAGTTATTTTAGCACTGCATGTACTAAGTTGTGGACAATTTATCTTTGGAGAAGGGGTCAAGGAGCTTCAGTCTGAGCTAGGAGGTGTCCAGAGGATGAGGGAGAAGTAGCTAGGGAGAGTGTCTAAGAGCTGCGGGCACTGCTGGTCACACAGTGGTAGAGATAACCCTCCAGTACACCAGTTCTCTGTGCCCCGTGTTGTGATAAGGGTCCTTGGCCAGAGCTGGATGACTGTGCCATAAGGGGACACAGGCACACAAGGAATGCTTTCATTCTGTGAGCATTCATTTTCTTTGCCTGCACAATTCTCTCATGTGCCTGCAATGCTATAGCCTGCATTGATAGAAACAGATCAGCAGTTGTGTGCTCAGCACCTTTGCTTACATCTGAAATTTTTCCAGATCAACAAAGTTACACAGATCTGGCTGATAGCGTCTGTAGCTTAAGAACTTCCTCTTTTCTGCTCCTGCCTGTAGTAGCTGGCTGCTGGTGATTAGCCTGCTAATTAGCAAGGGTGGACCAGAAACAAAAAATAACAACAGCAACAAAAAAAAGCTTTTAAATCAAAGACATAACCCCCAGGCACACTATTCAGGGAACACCATATGCTAAGAGAAGCTGCTTGCCCAGAAATACGTGCATTCACATTTCACATGGCGTGCCATCTCCTGCACGTTCTTTCCAAAGAGTTAAATACAGAAGAAAATTATACTTAATATTTTAATAACATTTAACTGTGAACCCCTGGCCTCACTACCACATTAAGGAAGCGACCAAGGAAAAAACACTTGTGGGGGAAATTTATAGCAGCCATGCAACTTACTTAAAATTATTGCAGACTTTCACCACCACAATGAAGTCAGGCTTGGTTCCTTGGGCTTGCCCATACACAGCCACCTGGAATTATAAAGCTTCAGCAGAATGATCACTGCTGCACACCCAGGGGCATCCTCTCTGCCACAAGAAAATGCTGCAGTGCCACCACAACTTTCCATACTTGCTATCAGAAAGAATAACCTGTTTCATCTCCTGGGCAAGAGAGCATCACAGCTCTCTGTGTCAATGTCTCCATACGAGTTCTGTGGTAGGAAAAAGATAAAACTGCTTTTGGAAAAAGCCTCTCCCTTCCTACCCTGGATAAGCAGTAAAAGTGCTGCAAGACAAGTAGAAAGCTGAAGCTGTGGGAGCCAAGATAGAGCATCTTTCTCCAGTGCAGCAAGTAAAGGCTCATGGGTCCATCAGGTAAATTTTTGGTATTTCTCTCTTCAGCAGCTGACGTACCACCCACTGAACAGACTCTGTAGTCTCAGACCCTCTCATGTGTGTCAGTGTTTCTTGTTATTACCAGGACTGAAGACCCTTACATGGAGATTGCTGGACATAAGAAGAGAAAATAATTCGCTGTCTCCTTAACAGCAACGTAGCATGCAGCTTGTGCAGCTCTGAGAGCTGGTGGTGCTGAGGGCACGCACCCTGAGCACATCTCTAGCTCCAGCTGCTCTCCCTGCTTCAGGCAGACGAGATGCAAGGAGTATGTCTCCCATTAGCGGGGTACCCCTGGAGGACCACACAAGCACATTCCTCTCCATCCCCTCGAGAAAAACGCGGCCTCTAGCCTTTCACTGTGTCAGCACAAAGAGTAATTCACATGCATATTAATGCATTTGGCTAATCATAGCGTAGGGATAATTCTCTGTATATAATTACATGCTATACTAAGCAGTTAACACTGCAGGGATGTTAAGGTCTGTGCCTGCGTAGGAAGGGGGATGGAAGGTTATTATGCAATGTTCACAGGGCAAACGGGCAGTTTCAAGCCTGCCAGTGTATTTTGCATAGACACTGAGCTGAAATCTATATCTAACTTGGTGCAGTCCTGACAGTAACCAAAAATAGTTGTTGCTGGGAGATTCAATTTAAACTCTATCCCCTTATCTTTGTGAAAAACTTGTGTCTTTGCATGGGGATCTCCATCATACTGATACCTGAAGCTGCCTGGCTTGCTGGATTATCCAAAAGTACGATCCTGAACACCAAGTTCACTCTCACTTTCAGAAGTTCCGAGCAGCTGTATATCTCATATATGGCAAGGGATTAGTGAGTATGTCTGGAGATCATGACATCTTGTATAGGTTAAGGGCTTTCTGGAATCTGTGAGCAGAGAAGATGCATGGAGCCCTTTGAGTAGAAATAAAATTATATAAACATCAAAACAGATTTTTTCCATTAAAAAAAATAAATGCCAAGAGAAATACCATCCAAATTTGAATCAAACTTGAAAAAGAAAAGTAGAGCAATATCTTTGAATTAAAAGTCAAAGACAAGGGGGAAAAAAGCAACACACTACACTCAGGATAAAAGATACAAGGAAACTCAGTGGTATTAATAATGCAGTAACAGGAAGGGAGCTCCAAGTAGTCACAAAACACAAGGCTAGTTTCCAAAGATCAGGAATCAGGCTAGAAAATTATGAGTTTTTAAAAAGAATGGCAACTTTACTCCGGTTTCTAAGCCTTGAGAAGATACACCAATCTTCTTTTGCTCTAAGTTATTTTTGTTCTGCTGTCACCACAGCTAGAAGCTTAATTCATACAAGTCTGAAATTCTTAAACCATTAGTTGGCTTTCTGAGAGGCAGCAAATATTAATAGACTCATGAGAAAGGCTTATGAACTGGCAAGGCTGAATCAGGAACCCCTAGTGTCAGAGCAAACCCAAGCAGAGACAACATGAATTGCTGACTGAAGCCACGGCAAATTTCCCTATAAATCCTCTGATTCTCTGTGTGACCTTTGGCAAATCGTTTGGTCTAGGTTTGTTCCTCTGTCTACTCAGCTGGAAAACTGGTTTGAAAACAGAAAAGAAAAAGGAGGAGCTTTTTCTCCAGATGCTGAGTATGAGCTAAGCCTTTCCAGATAAATAAATAATTTTTAAATAATTGCGATAATATAAAATGTTCAGCATACCTCATGTTTCTCTTTACATATTTACTGCTGGATCTGAGCCCATTTACCCCAAGAAGATGAATATGACGACACTTGAGAGGAGGGATCTGGTGCCAAATCAGCAGGGAGAGACATCAATCCTTATAGGGAATACTGGACTGCCAAAGGCAACACTGTGATAACACTGGATCCCATTCAGATTTCCAACCCAGATCATGGCTGAGGCCAAGACCAAAGTTAAATGGTTTTCTCCTATGCAGAAAGGAAAGGGAAAGCAACTGGGGGACACAGGAAAGCCCTGGAGCTTGTCTCCATGGGAATGGGCAAGCATTACAAGGAGCTCAAGGCAAGATTTCCCCACGTGCAGGGGCTGGTTTGGATCTTGGGATCTGATCCTGTGGTGTCTGCCAGCCAACATGAAGCTTTCGCTAAATCCTACCTTGCTCCAAAATAACTTGAATTCAACAATCTTACCGACAATCATGGAAGACACTGACAGGGTATTATTAGAGAAAGGTTGATTATACGCTCCAGAAGCAAGGGGGAAAAGGCTTTTGTTGGTGGTGGTTTGTTGGTTTTGGGGGGTGTTGGTTTTTTTGTTCCTTTTTGTAGCTTTGATTTACTGTGGGAGTTCACTTACAAGCATTTATTTACTGCTGTTGGCAGGCTGAGTGTGCACGCAGCCTAACAGATTTATCTGTACTACTGCTGGGTGGTCACTATTCTTGTGTTGTAAGATTAATTGCAAAGA
Organism: Pavo muticus; assembly: GCA_016647715.1. Taxonomy (NCBI): domain Eukaryota; kingdom Metazoa; phylum Chordata; class Aves; order Galliformes; family Phasianidae; genus Pavo; species Pavo muticus. Next base: position 2,779,867 of record JACDJE010000041.1, on the reverse strand, counting down.
CTCCTAGGGCATTTGGTACTGGGAAATTTAAACTATTCAAGTAAAATAATCATGCATTTTTCTCCATGACCTCATCCATCTACACTAGGAAAGTCAGGATCTATATCAGACTGGTGGTGCAGCTCCTCAAGTAATAAGGAGAAAGGCTGGCTATTGGAACTTCAGTACAATCCAAGCGCAAAGTAAAGCCTTCCCTGCCTGGATGTGTCCCTGGATGAAAACAGACATCTCCAACAAGAAGTAATGTCCATTTTGACTTTTTCTTTCCAGTCCAATCCAGTGTCACACAATGCCTGTGCAGCAGCCCATAGAGAAGAGGAAGGGGATACTGATGTGCATCCACTGGCTTCCCAAATTGCCAGTACCCAGGACAGCTCAGGCTCCCCCGGGAGCCTTGCAACTGAGAGGGACATTCCCATTTTTGACCAAGGTGGTAGAGGAAAGGAGGGTGGAAAAGCAGCAAAGGACTGAAGCAACTGTCCTTTAACTGGGACACTTCTGCTTCTTTCAGACTGGAGAAAAACCAAGAGTTTTTTTTGCAGTCAGATGAACAGGAAAGAGAGGTGACATCTCCAGTGGACAGGAAGGGCTCCTCAGCAGATGGAAGCAATCCAGTACCTTTTGACTTGCTGGTTCATGGAGAGACCTGCCAGGTCTCTTCCAGGGGCTGCATGAACAAATCTTTTCTCTCTCTCTGACAAACTGACCACACATTTTCTGCAGTGGGACAAGATTACAAGCATTAACTCTTAGAAGTGGGAAAGACTTGCTGAGCCTGATGAAAACTCTGAAAGTCCACCCAGAATTAGGATGTCCTAATTAATGGCACCAGAATATCAGAGAAGAATTGTCCAAGAGCATCCCAGGGGAACCATCTTCTTTGCCATATCACTCTGGTCATCTTCTTTTCCTCTTCTTTTCCACAGGGGGACAAGTCAATAAAATGGGGTGACAAAGGACACTTTGTTCTAAGTGACAGCCAAACCCATGCAACCCAAACCTGAAAGTCTTCTCCTTTTGCCACTTTGGAAATATAAGTTCAACTGATTGCACCGTGTCTGGGACAGGCTGGAAAATCAACGACCGAACTGGAAAAAAAGCTAACAGAAAGCACTATCCTTTTATTTTATTTTTATTACAAAATGACTTTATTTGATAGATTCTTTCTCAAATAAGTTGCTTCTTGAAGCAATTTTAGTGGAGACTTTGAAAGAATTAGGGTGGCAGTAGCTGGCTCTCAATAACTGCTGAATACATAACAATATTACTGCCAGCAGAGCTGACACTTTAATGGGAAAGTTACCCATTCCCTCCACAAAAGCAGTCATTTTCCTGAAGTGCATTTATAAACTCAGCACATGGCAAAGTTTCACTCTTCACCTTTGAGCACAGTGGTTAGTGGCAAAGGAGATCTGAAGCTGGGGAGTGCAGCCCTGGGAGATCTGAATTCTATGTTTTTTTTTTCTTTCTATTTTTTTCCCCAATAAAAGGGATAGATACTTTTCACAAACAGAAAGTTGCCATTGCCTTTTTTTTTTTTTTTTTTTCTTTTTTGGAAGAAAGGTCTTCTTGCTTCTCTCAGCAAAACTGGAGCGTTCTTGTCTGTAAAAATGTCACATTTTCACCTAGGGCAAATTCATGAAAATTTACAAAGATTTACAACAAGAAGCAAAGTTTTAATTTCCATGAATATGCCCCAGGTGAAAATGTGACATTTTTACAGAGAGGAATGCACCATTCTCTTCAGCAAAAGAGTATTTTCCTAACAAAACAGCAGTTTGATTTTAAAAGCTGCCTTCAATTATGCTTTTTAGAGCTACAAAAGGAAAGTTTAATATGCCCATAAAACCCACTCCTTTCCCATTTTGCTACAAACAGGAGCTTCCCAGTTGTAGAGACAGCATTATTTTTATTGCCCTTACATTCAGGATCTTTAATCATGGATCAAGAACGGATGGATCAGGCGCTGCACAGGGGGAGAACATATGGCTGGCCCTTGCTTCAAAGAGCCGAGCCCCTGTGGCAAGAGACAACATCATGGGGGAGCACATGGAAAGGAGACAACGTATAATCAAAGGAACAGGGCCATGAAAGGATGTACCACAGACCTGTGCTTTGTGCTGGGAGAGGGAGGCATTCACATGGGGTCCTGAAATCCTTGAGCTGGGTCACAGTGTTGGGGACAGGCTTGGGAGGGATCTCGCTCCACTACAATAGTTAGAAGATGAGATGCAATGCCTTTCATTTTCCATTTGTCTTGCTGTCACTCAGGTGGCAAATAGCTTATACATGAAGAGGGGATTGATGTATAACAGCAGGATAGAGTGCCAGAAAGGAGAAAAGGATCCAGAAAAGGGGAGACTGTGGTGCAAAAAGCCAACAACACCTTGCTGCATCATTTTGGAGTAGAGAACAAGGAGCACCAATTGTAAGCTGTTTGACATAACCTTGGTCTACAGAGGGCTGTTAAGGCCCCAGCTGGAATATTTTGTTTCATTTCAAATGCTTCTTTTTTCTTTTAAGAAAAAAAACAATGACCCAAATCCTGTTCACCAAAGCTGCAAAACCAATTAGAGATCTAGAAAATGTGATTTATGAAGAAATACTGAAGGAAATAAGGTGGTTTAGTGTAGAGAACACCAAAAGGGAGACAAGAACAACCTTTAAATATGTCAAAGTTATCTGCAAATATGAAGGAATATTTCTGTTCTTCATATTCACTGATGACAGGATGGGAAATAACGGGCTTAGACGGTCACAAAAGAGATTTAGGATAAACATGAAAACAAAATCTAACAGTAAGAATGATTAAGCACGAGATAGATTGGCTGGGGAGACTGCTATATCGCCATCATTTTTTGTTTGTTTTTGAAGGACAGCTTAGGCGAACATCTGTTGTGGACGGCTTAGGTATACGCTGATCCTGCTCTTGGGCAGGGAAGGGATCAGACCCACAGGACGCCATCGAGGTGCTCTGAATCACACTACCACCCCTTGCCTGCTAGGCACAAAAAACCTACAGGGCTGAGCAGAGGCATGGGTGAGAAACTCTGAGATATGCAGGGCAAGACTATCTCTCACAGTCCCTTCAAACCTAGTTTGTAAGATTTATGGTGCGTAGAGTGTAATATATCCTGTGGCGTGTATTACAGCCAGGGGCCTTTGGCACGTCCATGTGCTGAAGTTTAAGGCAGTCACCAGCAATTCTGAATGCTTCAAAGTTTGGTGCATTCCTGTAGTTTTTTGAGAACGTGCTGGGCACCCGTCCTCTGGAAGCCTTTCAGACTTTTCAAAGCTTGTTCCGCTTGGGCACCCAGAATCACTCACCTTGGCAAATTCAAAGGCATCTCTGCTTTGCAGTCTTCTCCAGACTAACTTGGGGGATAATCAGCATTCATTAAAAAAAAAAAAAAAAAAAGATTGCTCTAAGAGAGAACAGAGAAATGGAAAGTAGGAAACGTGGTTACATACACTGATGAGAAGTGCAACCAGTGAGACTTGAGCACAGTACAGAATTGTAATTGTAAAAGCACACAAAGAGGAGATTCTGGAGACATGCAGAACAGCCAGGGACTTGTACTCTCCCCAGATTTGTTCCTGTGGTTTGGAGATTTGAGTCAGACCACACAGATCACAGAGAGCTTGAAATGACAAGGGAGGGAAGTGGAGAGACCCGCACCGCAGCCAACGAAATCCTAGAACTGATTTGCACTAAGTGCTTTGGTCTTACCCATCTAAAATCCCTTTCAAGTGGGGTAGGAGGGAGAGGCTATGAATGCCACAGCATCCTGCTGCTTCAGAGGTGGTAGGTGCTGCTGCATGGCTTTGGAACAGGCGTGTTGGGTACTGAAGGTACAAACAGATAAAAAATACTTCCCAAGTGCCTGTGGCTTTAATCTGTGGCACATAACTTATACTTCCAACGGGGCAGAAGCTATTTCACTGTTACTGGGGTATAAGTGTGCACTTGGGCTATTAACAGTGTGAAAGAAACATTGTAAGATATAGTATTTAAGCCTTATGACACCACTTCTGTTCCTCTCAGTGCAGCACAGGTTTAGCTCACAGTTTTCTGCCTTGTTCTCTTTGAGCATTACAATTTGACACAAGAAGACTTTGCTTTCCACAGACAGACAGTCACCTGATGGCTCAGCATAGGAAAGAGATGGCTAGCAGAAGGTAGTGACACACAAACCACATCAGACCTTGCCCCATCATTCTTGTTGCCAGCTGCAGCTTGCAGTGGAGCCAGTTAAATGGACTCACTGATGCAGCACTTCTACATATATCAACTCAGTGACCCTAGCATGACAAATGGACTTGTGTCTTCACACCTCTCCTGCTAACTTGGTAGGATTTGCCCAAGCTGCCTTGGAGAGCAAGAGTATTTATCTCTCTCTGACTCCATAGGGAATGGGACATACGGAGAGCACAACCCAGCACCTCACCCCCTTAACTACAGTGCTGTGCCACAATATGTATTGCTGATCAGAGAATCAGCAAACCATGAGAATAACTAATACAGAAAAAAATCCTAGCCCGTCTCTGACTTGTCCTGCTTCAAGAAGATGTTGCATTCAGGAGCTTTCACTGAAGATCATAGAATGATTTGAGTTGAAAGGGACCCTTAAAGGCCATCTAGTCCAATTCATCTGCAATGAACAGAGACACCTACAGTTAGATCAGGGTGCTCAGAGCCCCATCCAGCCTGGCCTTGAGCGTCTCCAAGGAAGGGTCATCCATCACCTCTCAGGGCAACCTGTGCCAGTGCCTCATCATCCTTATTGTAAAACACTTCTTCCGTCTATTCATCTAAATCTCCCTCTTTCAGTTTGAAACCATTTCCCCTTGTCAAAACAGACCCTGCTAAAGAGCCTGTCCCCTTCAAGATGCTGCCTTTCTGTCTAGCACCAGTGGAGCTTTGGTGACAGAATAACTGGAGAAACATGAACATCTGCTCCAGTGGGAGATTTTTGGAAAGTGCACCCACACAGGGACCAGGTTTCCAACAACCAAAGCAAAGGCATGCATGCGGTGTGGGAAGCTGCACTATGGATGCTGTCAAGTAGATTAGAAGAGGGCAGAAGATTCATCTCTACATACACATATACTGTCTGAATTTTCTTCCAAAATTTTCAGGAGAAGTGCAGTTCCCTACATCTGAAGAAAATGAATAGTTTCTGCAAGATGTGCATTTCATGCTTGAGCTTTCCCCCTTCACAAAATGGATATATATATTTTTTTCCTCATCCAGGAAATCATAAGTTTTTTTTGGTTAATTTTTGGTCGGGAGTTGCAGATCAGAACTCAGTGGACAACGATTGCCCAATGGAGAGGAGAAATCCCTACAGAAAATATCTTTGCTGCCAGGTGTTCTCCTGGTTCTCATTTTTGTGAGACTTCTGAAGGTCCTGGATAACTTGTGCTAATAGCGCATACATGCACAAGGGAGACAGGGCTGACCGGAAAGAAGGCAAAAGAAGAGAATAAAATTTTTTGAGGGAAATCTTCAGAGGAAAACACTCTGAAAGTCACGTTTCCTACAAAGACTGAGTCGTTTCACCTTGAAGCACAAATGCGGTTGCTGGCCTGATCTCCATACAGCCACCGAGAACACCCACTAAATTGTTCATGGGGTTTTGACAGACCAAATGTACGAGTCTGTGTGCTTGTTGGGCTCTTCTGAGACTGTGGAAAATATTTAATGCACAAGCAAACATCTTAGAAGGGCAGGTATCCTTTCCTCATTTATTTCCACATAAAGCATTCTGAAAGATTTATTCAGTGTAACTTGATTATTTCCAAGCTGCCATGTAGCTCCCAAGAACAGCACTGAGCTGAGAGAGGGAAATCAAGGAACTCTATCTGGAAACAGCCTTTCTGTACTGCTCCCAAGTTTGGTGACCAAACTTCAGGTGAGCACCAGTTCAATACCCATGTGTGGAAAAAAAAAAAAAAAAGCATGTTTTTGTTCACTGGCTCAGCCCTCACAAAGTGTTACTGTGCTTCCTTCCCAGCTCTGGCAATTGCCTAGGGAACTAGGAGCTTATTTTTTTAAGGGGTACCTGCTTCAGTTGGCTCCAGTGATCTATTTTCAACTCCTTTTTAGCCAGGCTAATTCACTTCATGTAGTTAAGGGAAAAAAATAACAATCAAATTAGATCATATTATCAGTATAAAATAAAATAGCAGTGGATTTTTATTTATTTATTTTTTTTTTTAGCATTGTATCTCAATAGCACAATTTGGATCAAATCCAAACACTCAAAAATTCTGTAAATTTGCTTTTAAGAGCCCAATAGAGGGATTTTGAGGAAAATACTCCAATATATGAAAGAATTTGTGAACAGTCGAGACCATTTATTGCAAGACTTGATGTGATTTTTGTGGTGTGATTTGTGGAAGCCTGTGTTTCTGATCGCTACTTCCCATCATCACATTTTCACAAAAATTGCAGGAAAGTTTTGTTTTCTAAAAAAATTTTGCGCACTAAATAGCAAAACAACCAAGCCTTTAATAGGATTGTTGTTGTATTTTTAAGGACTTAAGTTTTGGGGCAGATAAATATATTTTGTTAGAGCTATTGACCAGCCCTGGAGGAATGGGCAAGTCCACACAACTCCTTTCTTCAAGCCTGAAGCAGAAGTCGTCAAAGCCCAGCTGAGGACTTCAAGCTTAGCCTGCATGAACATTACCTCAAACTAAAAGTACTAGATGCAATGTCCTCCAATTACCTGGATATCTAAGACCTTTAAAAACATTGCACAATAAAGCCCCAGCTGCAAACTCCTGTTGTCTTTGATTAGAGAGCAGTGCTCTTGGAAGCTAACAAGTCCTTATTTTCTACACTCTGATACAACACAACAAGCATGTCTGACATGTTGAAGTGTCCTTGACCACTGGTGTATCAGCTTGACATTGAGGAACACCACACCTGATGAGAGCTGCCTTTCCATCAGAAATGCTTAGGAAGTCTTCGCAATGTTAATCACTGTATTTAAGGATAGATGACAGATACAATTGCTTCTGACCAGTTTTCAGGTCACCCAAGAAAGGCACTGGTCACAATTCAGTAACAAAAAAGGAAGAGCTTACCCCTTTTTCAGGACCAGGGCTCCCTAGAAACTTCCAAAGGAGGCAATCACCAAGTAGAGATGCTTCCCTTATAGCTGCCAGCCCTTAAATGAGGTTAGGGAGGGGTGGCACAGGTGGGTTACTTCCACCTGTGCTCCCAGGGCTGGCCACACGCCTTCACCAGCTGCTCAATCTCTGGTTCAGGCTGTGACCTACTGGTTCCCATATACTGTGCAAAAGTCGGATTGGCCTCAAAGCTTCAGAAGACGCCCTGGCAATGCCCTACCAAAGAAAAAAGCTTTGCTCTGGGTGGCCACAAATGCCCCGTACCACTTGATCCCCTGGTTCACCCTAGTAGGCACCAAAAGATTTGCAGCTTAGACATCTGCTTCATCAGGGCTTATGGTCTCAGGGGTGGCTGTTACTTACAGTACCTTCATATGTCTGTACCACAGGTCTGTAATTAGGAGTTAGACTGTTGGAGATTGGTATCTGTAATGCAGAATGGTACTTGGCTTCAACCCCTGCGCCTGCCTTGCCCTCCAAGCAGCACAGTCATTTGGCTCTGCTTCTGCACCTGAGGGAGAGCTGCACAGGACATGGCCTCAGCAGTCTTCAGATCTTTTTGTCTGCACACAGCAGATCATCACACTGCTGGTGGGATATGTAGAGACAGTATAGTCTTAACAACAATAGGGAAGCCTTCATTTTCACTGTTCTTTTTTCTTGTATACATACATTTAAAAATTAGTTATTTAACATTAAAAAAAGCAGGAAGAATTTGAAGATGCTTTTACCAAAGTCTTTGCTTTAAACAACAGAATAGAAAATTGAGTTGTTGCAGTGGGAGAGCAGAAACGACGCTCTACAAGCAACACAGGTCTGTCTCAGCCTCTAGCAACAGCTCACTCATGGAAGCTTTGCTGGGACAAGGGATACCTGGTCCCAGCTGAGCATGGAGGGGTTTCACCCAGCCTGTTGTGGGCTGGCCCTGCACCTCACAGATGGTCATCATTCAGCTGAGGAGTCTTTAGCAAGGTGTGCCACGTTACAGGAGGCCTGACAGCACCAAAGCTGCCAGGGGCAGTAGCCAGCACCGCTATGCTGGGGGCCAACCTGGCTGTTAGCTATGATTGTAAGTGAAGCAGTTCATTTGCATCTAAATTACTTAGGATTATAATCAGAGATTTATAAACAAAGATTTCTGTAATTATTTATAGACATCACAGCAACAGTTCTTCACGCAACACAGTGGCCAGCATAATGGTACTGAAGCGCTGGCACAGGTTACCCAGAGAGGTGGTGGGTGCCCCATCCCTGGAGACACTCAAGATGAAGCTGGATGGGGCTCTGAGCACCCTGATGTAGCTGTAGGTGTCCCTGTTCATTGTAGGGGAGTTGGATTAGATGGCCTTTAAAGGTTCCTTCCAACTCAAATCATTCTATGATTTGCCAATGCTACCCAGAAACCACTGTTTTACACCTGAGAAAGGAAAAGCAATCTCACTACTTAAAAGAGACCAGAACAATTCCCTGAGCACAGAGGTGAGCTATTGTGCACACAGCATTTAACGTAGCAAGGTTCAGGAAGTGCTCCACTGCACAATAAAGCAGCACTCATTTGTCCCTGTTTAAGGAGTTCAGTACATGGATTCACAGCCTTTGGATACTGCTAAAGAAAAGCTGCTCTAGCATGAAGGTACTGGAACACAGCACTGGAGTGAAGGAGAGGGGTATTTTTCTGAGAAACTTAAATCAGTCCAGGCTTTAAGGTTTCATTTCCCCCATCAGTGCTAGGCAAGAGCAGGCACAGCAAGACTATTTTAGCTTACTTTTTGTCTGTGGCATGCAAACAGAAACTCAACAGCTTAACAGTTTAACACAGCTGGGGGTATTCAGCTTCAATGACTAAATATGCCTGAAAGATGTCACAGCTGACTTGGAGGATTTTACATTTGTTCTCCCCAAAGACTCTCTGTAGCACTATTTGGTCACTTCAGGTAATTGGCCCTGCTCAGTCTTTGTGTTCAACAAAGAAAGGCCTCAGATCTTCCTGTCCATGGGTGAAGGAGAGAGATTTCTTCAGTCCATTCTGGCAGTAAGTTTCAAGATTCCTTTTCTAAGGAAAAGAAAGGAGCATACAGCCTCTCCTGAGAGGGCCATTCAGGCAGGGACTGATTCACAAAGGTGAGCTGAGTTGGGGACAGGAAGGGAGAAAATATTACTTTAAGAGATTTGCAGCTTCTCTCTCCCGCTAACAAGTCTCTGTGAAGCTCTGGCCCTGCATCCCATGATTTGTCTCCCCTCCCCACTTCTCCTGACCTGCTGAAGCTATACCTGCTCTTATCTGCCTTTACATCAGAGACATTTCTGGCAGTTCACGCTGCCCTGCCTCCTCCCCTTCCTCCTGGGGCATCAGTTCTCTGATGCCCCTTCCCCATCAACACTCATCTTCCCAGTCTGGGCCCACAGTAGATACTGGCTTCAGTCCAAGTGAGAATTCTTCCTGGTTCAGGTTACTAAGGGAAAATCTCATTTATTTTTCTCATTTCAGTGTTCTCTGGATGCCACACAAGCATCCTCTCAAAATCCTCCTCTAGGTAATCTTTCACAGCTTGGTGGGATGTTAGATGGGGAGGGGAGATATAGATGGATGAGTGGAAAAGAGCAGCCAGGACCATCGGAGGAAGTGATGGACGGGCTACTGCCTGTTAAGCTATGCATAAGTTGTTCCTTTTGTCACGGCCAAAGAAACATCATTCGTTGAAAACATCCGTACTCTGCCCTATGAAAATTTTGCAGGTTTTATAAACCCCCCCAAATTAATGTCAAAGGGGACCTCACAAGTTCAGTTTTGTATGTATCCAAGGATGGAAAACCCACAACTTCTCTGGAAACCTGTTCCAAAATTCAGTCCCCCCTCTCTGTGACATTTTTCCCTTGTATCTGATGATATAAGGCTCTTGCAGCAGTCCCTGCCCATTGCCTCTGGTCCTGTGCTCCTCTGACAGCATCATGGCTCTACAGCCTCCCATTCAGTAGCCAGTACCTACAAAGAGATTACTGAGAAGACAGTGCACTTCGGTGAGGTGCACAGCAGGAGAACAAGAATCAAAGGCCTCACCCAGCAGAAGCTGGTGCCCCCATCTCCCAGAGAAGTCAAAATGTGCCAGCTCAAGGACTGTCACAGCTGGAGGGGCTTCTGTGGGGGGGTCCTCTTACAGCACCTGTCATCCAGGGTTGTTATTTTAAGGTGCTATACAGGGGTTGGGGGCCAAAAGGACCGTTGTGACCAGGGTGTGGAGAAAGGTGTGCCTATCCATTCACGATGAGCACCGAGGAGTTTGGGAGCTTTGGCATCACCCTTTAGTTGCTCCTCTCCATGACCACCAAACCAGGAGTCCTGCTTGGTGCGAGGAAGGCCCTCAGTGCACACACCTCATGCTGTCTCATGCTGTCTCATCCCCAACACCAGGGTGAGTTCCGTTTAAGCTCCTCTTTGGGGATTGGGAAGGGGAACCATGACCATCAGCAGGGTGGGCCCCAAAAAAGGAGCAGCAGAAATGGACGGCAGCAAGTTCTTGTCCCCAGGAACACTGGGCAAATGAACCACTGCCATTTCCATCTCGTGTGGCCTCCAGTTCCTTTGTTCATGTCCATCATGGAGAGGAATAAAACCCTGGAAAAATTCCTGCATCCGAACTGTAAAAATAGAGTCAAAGTAGGACATTTTCTCCACTACTTCAGGGCTCATTCTTTGTTACTGAAGCACGTCATATAACAGTTTGCAATTAAAACCATCAACAACATGGAAGACCACACCACAATAGCTTTGTAGTCAATTATTTGATTTATAATTAAAGATGCAGAATTTCAGCTTGCTGACTAGAAAGTAGGACAAGTGCTTTCTTTTTGCCTGGTTCTATTAAAAAGACAGGAATTCAGGCTGCAGCTTCTATAGCATGTATAATTCCTCTCCTCCAGCATGGGCTGTCTAGACAGTGAGCAGGTTAGAACAAGGTAAGTTTCTGGATGCAAATTTAAAGCATTTCCATAGCAACAATAGGAAACCCCAAAATATACAAACACCCAGTGACTGTGAAACCCTCTTAGCCATCTCTGAAGGGAAGCTGGGTAGGGTACAGAGAGCATTGCAGCACATGGGTCTCAGTTTGAGCTCTGCCTTTGCATGGATTTATCAATGCTGTCGTCAGCTTATGCAGTACAGTAATTTTGCACAGTGAGTCAGCACTTTGAATCTTCCCTGAAGACAGCAATTTCCAGCTACTTTTTCACTCAAATAACAATGCTGTATTGTCCATCTCTTCCCTCCCCTTCCGCCCTGAAGACAGAAAGGAAGATTTGAAGGTGGTTCTTGTGTCAGAGTGCTCCAAAGGACACACGCAGCACATCTGCACTTGTTTGTTCTAAAATAAAGGACAGAATAAAGAAAAGGCCAGATATTTGTGACTGTTCTCAGTCTGACTGACGCACTGAACTTTACTTTGTTTAACCATCAAATCCTACCCATCCATGGGCCAGCCAAATCCACGTGGGGCTGCACAAATATTCGATAAGCACATCAAGTGCATATCTTTAGTCAGTTCTTGCAGCTTTTCACTTTGCTTTCAGTTCAATCTTCGCTCTTTTTGTATGTAAAATGAGGCCTGTTCCATACACATTTTTGCACAGGAATCCTGTGTACAACACATCGTGTGTTAGTGCTATCAATCATTTTTACCAAGCTAGTAAGCAGAGCACCCTACTGACACTAGTCAATCCACACTGTCTTCTCTGAGAAGCAGTAACCACATCTTGATGGCTATTGCACCTTTCTAACCTTTGTGCAATTAGTCTTGAGGCTAAGAAGTACTCTTCCCACTGCTCTCTCGTATATCATTTACATTTTCATCTTCTGCAGCTTTGTAAGAGGCCACTAGAAATTCAGAGACACTGCTTGCATGGGCCACACCAGGAGCTTATGAGGGCAGACAGATCCCAGTCTTTCTGGGATTTCCATTCTCATCTAATGAGAATGAATGTTGAACCACAGTTCATTGTGTAAGATCCCGAACATCTGTTTGTGGGAAGAGGCTTTGTATATCCAGTCAGCTTCTTAAGATGACTCTCATGTGAAAACAGCATGATTTGCTTTCAAGATTTGAACACTTTTTCTATACACAAAGACCAAGGAAAGGGCCTACACCATTACTGGAACTGCAGAAAAACTTCAGGTTGTGCACGGTCAAACTTTCGCATTTGTCTGAAGTATTTTTCAGATCTGGAGAATAGGCTTAGCTACCTATGTGGACAGAACTATCCCTATTTTCCTATATTCTAGTATTTAAACATCTCTACCACGTCCATGAAAAATATTCACCTTAAGGGTCATGATACAACACTGAAATGCCACCTGAATAGTGAATATCTGTATTTTCCACCACTTGACAGTAGAATAGGGGCTTCACTTGACAATTTGTACATTAGAGCACCCATATGCCTGCTCTGCCTGTCTGCCTTCCTATAATGATGGCGAACTGTTCTTCATAGACAGGACTACCTGTCTGGTCATCAGAAGAATCTGCCTGTTTGCACGTGATATTTCAGGAAAGTGAAGCAATAATACCTCCCAGGGGATTGTTTTAGCAGTCAAGTTTCAGCTTGACCAGTAACAGATATGCCTTAGTGCAGAAGCAGCCCTTCTCTTTTCACTTCTCTTCCCAGCAGCCTCGGCTCAAGTGTAGTTTCCAAAAGCTGTGTTGTGTTGGTGTCACAGTGGTTGCACACACAGAAGCAGCAGATTCCCACCCTGAGAAGGATGCAATAACTGATGATGGTCCTGGCAGGAGTTCAGTGGAGCTCAAAGGTATTCAGCTCATGGGTCAGGTTGCAAGATGGGTAGAACAGTGACATTTAATAAGTGCCAAAGAAGAAATATTCTTTTTGTGGGTCAGTTGCAATTAGCACAGTAGAAGTTAACTCAGCACAGTTACAATTTTCATACAGAAAAGCAAACATGGACAAAGTAGAAAAGATCAGATTTAATTCCTAGAAAAATAAAATGAAGAAATTGCCACCCATAAAAATGTACATTTTACTTGATGCATTCTTCCTGTTCAAGCCCCCCTCCTAGGCAGACAGTCAGCAGTGAATATTTTTATGCTTTGTTTTCAGTATACGGGAATACATGCTCTATGACTACAAAGACCAAATGATAGAGCTCCAAACGAGAGTTATGTCCAGTATTACTACATCCTCCACAGACATCAATTGTTAAAAATAAAATTAAGGCCATTTAACCTTATTTTCTTTACTTTGTCATCCTGCCATTTTTCCCAAATTAACTTTTCAGCTGCGCTGAGTAGCAATTTAAGCATGAAGCAACCAACTGGGATTTTTGTGTGGCTAAGTGTTCTCCCCCTGGGTCTGGGAAACATTTGCATCAGCTGTTGCCAAATCTTGCCTGCCTCCCAGCTAGTGCAAGGCCACAGCTTCTTGCAGGGGAGGGGAGACGTTCCTCAGAATTCACAGAATTGGACATGAGGTAAGTTAGAGTTCTGCAGAAACCTCTTCTTCTTCCTAAATCATTGCACAGGCCTAGTATTATACTGAGTGTAATCATTTACCTCTACATGGATGGGCTAGATTATCTCGGTGATCTTTTCCAACCTTAATGATTCTACGAAAATGCAGGCCCGGCTCAGCATGCAGAGAGAGTAGCTGCAGTTGATTGCATGAAATGCAAGGCTGCTTTTTTAAGCAGTTAAGGAGGTTGCAACCTGGGTTGGAATCCAGATGTTCTCCCTAGGCCACTCCCAGGCTTGCTCCTCTTTGTGAGAGAGGAACATCCTTATATTTCAGGGGGAGGGGGCAAATCTAAGCAGCAACTATATGAGTCTTGGTGATATACATTTAGTATGACAAAAAAAAAAACAAAGAGAACTTGGAGTGCATCTCCCAGAAGTGATAGAGTCTTCCCTACAGGTGCTTCATCTCATCATGACTAAATTCCATTGTCTGTGACGTAGGAATGCATCAAGTGATCATGTTGGCAGGACAGCAGAGGGGTGGCTGCAGTTGCTTTCTATGGCCACCATCTGAGTACTGCCCCTTACAGAATCATTAAGTTTGGAAAAAACCACTAAGATCACCTAGTCCAACCACCCACCCATTACACCATGCCCACTAACTACGTCCCTCAGTGCTACATCTACACATTTCTTGAATAACTCCAGGGATGGTGACTCCACCACCTCCCTGGGCAGCCTGTGCCACTGCCTCATCACTCTTTCTCAGAAGAATTTTTTTTCTAATATCCAACCCAAACCTGCCCTGGCATAACTTGAGGCCATTCCCTCTCATCCTATTGCTGTTATTTGGGAGAAGAGGCTGACCCCGCATCTCGCTACAGCCTCCTTTCAGGTCATTATAGAGAGCGTTCCCCAGATGCCACTATACTCTTCCCTCGCCACCTTTAGGCATCATGGTCAGTGTGCACAAATCAAGTCATATCTCCAGATGTCTTCTTCTCATCCAGTATGGCCTGGCTGTTTCCCGACAAATCAGTTCTCTTGTTTCAGATCTGAGAAGCAATTTGTCTCTGAAAATGTGCAGAAAGTCCAAATAAGTTCTCATTCATAGTCAGCACCAAAAAATGGTTGTCTTTTTTCCATGAGGCTCACCAGATCTCATTACTGGAGCCCCGTTTCTAACACCCATGTTGTTGAGCACTGACTGGCACACTAAGAAGTATTAAAACAAATGTGGCAACTATTAAAATCCAGGCCTCAGAACCTTATGCCTTGCTTTTTCTTTATGTGCATCCACTTGCTACATTCGTTTGCTCACATGCAGGGAGTGTAAGAGCCATTAGGAGAAATTAAGAAGATCTACTGAAACTGAGGAAGAAAAGATTTAGCATCTACACAGAAGGGAGGGAGGGAGGCTTCCGCATGTTGGCTTAAGGCTTTGTAACTGGGACTGCATGTGTTCCTCGGAGGACAGAAAACATCTGAAATACATGCCTGTGGATCAGACTCAACTTCATCCTGGAAACACTGGTCTCTGCCATGCAGTTTTACAACCTCCAATGATGCCATTGAACCTGCAGGCTGACTAGCCTGGTGAAATCAGGGAAGAGTTTGTGGAGAGGAGCAAGATGCCTGCAGTTTGTTATCGCTCTGCAGAGGTAGCGAAGGATTTAGCCTGATTACACACACCGCACCTAATCTCCTGCTTCCCAGCACCTGCCTCTCACAGGGGCTCTTGTCAGATAATGAGGAGTGACACTTGGTGCGAAGTGCCAGCCCTATCTAATCGGCACTGCCATCGCCACTGTCACAGAGAAGCGTCATGGGAGATGAATTTGAGCCCAATGTGTGTTTGGAAGGATTCGGAGGTTGTTTGCTGCTATTTTTATGTGGATTCTCTGAAGAGAAGTCTGGAGGAGAACTGCTGAGTTACCGATCATGAGAAACAATTCCAGCTAATTAGTGTTACTGACCTATATTAGAAGAAGAGCATGAGTATTTTTCCCTGGGTGATTTGAAAGTGTATCTTGCAGGCTTTAGTCTGCTGTAGAGGACTTGCTGTAGCTGCCAGACTTGGCATCTCACTGCTTGTTTTTGGTATCTGCAACCCGTTTAACCCTTTGTATGAGCTTTCCCCAAATAAGATTTGCCTTTCTGAAGGTCAAATACAAACTCCATTTCATGGCACTGTCTGCACTCACATGGAAAACTGAACAGAACAAAACAAATGCATGAGTGGGCAATTTTTTCCTCAAGGAATGAAGTTTCGGTTTGATGCTTCCAAAAGATTATTCTAAATGACTGTGGGAAAGTGATGAAAAAATACATGTAGAGTCCTTTCATAATACTTGCACTGGGAAATAAAATAAAAGAATCCCCCTGTTGTCTCTGGTTTCTTGAGTAATCCTTGGTGCTAAGGCTGTGATTGTATCTACAAACTCTTTCTTCAGCAATTGCTAATTACATTGCGCAGCCACATTTGCACAGATAACAACCTCAGATCTGGTCTTGCAGAGAACTATACTCATATTTGAATTCCTGTGCTGTGAACAACCTTCGCAACTTAAAGGAACTGCTCCCTGTGCAGAAAGATTGAGCCTGTGCTTGAAGTCCTGTGGTAGGACCAGAGGTTGGGATCTCTCATACTGCTTCATCCAGCTCTGCCCTGCATCTGTGCAGAAACCTCCTCGCTGCCTGACATTTACAGAAGTCTACCCACACAAAAGCAAATGGCACAATTTTGGCCTCAATCTGTGAAAATTTAAGATGGAAAGTCAAAAATGCTTTCACATTTATTTTTCCAGAGTCCATGAAAGGAGCATTTGACTGCTTATGGTGTTAACATTCATTAATGTTTTGGAGCATGCACAGCCTTTGCTTTGTTGACAATGACTGCAATTATTGTTCAAAGGACAGAGAAATTAATGCCTTGGAAGCTAAACTTTGTATGCTCTCTCTTGCCCACAAAATCCCCTTCCGTGTGTCTTTAGGAAGAGTTGATGCAGCAGCAATGCAGCCCCTATGTGGGTTGTAGTGGGCTGTGTGGTCCTGCAAACAGCTGGGCCAGCTCTCCATCTCCATCCTATTAGGAGTGCTGTGACTTGTGAGTGAGGGCACCATGTAAGATGCCAGGGGAGGATCAGGTTCAATATTAGGAAACTTATCTTCTCATAAAGAGTGGTGAGGCAGTGACATAGGCTGCCCAGAGAGGTGGTGGAATCACCATCCCTGGAGGTGTTCAAGAAACTATGTGGATGTGGCACAAAGGGACGTGGTTAGTGGACATGGTGTGGCATGTTGGCAGTCAGAATGTGTTGATCTTAGTTGTCATTTCTGAGGTTAGTTAATCTATGATTCTAACCTATGATTCTTTGGGTCAGCCATGCTTTCTTATGGGAGACTGACAAGGTTCCAAGTTACTCTCCTACTTGAACTGCAGTTTTTTTCCATAGGCAAATGAATTGTGTGCAGATCACGTGTACTGAACAGGCTGATCTTCTCCAAGGCCATGCATCTTCTGTGGCTGCAAGCCTGACAGTTTGAAGACATTTTTAGGACAAGGAGAAAATGAAACCAGACTCCCTGGATGACATATTCTGTCAGCTGACCACAGCAGGGGTTTTAAAGCACTTTTCATGGACCTCCACTCTCACCTCCAGCATCCAATACATGATTTCGGATGGAGGAACCGTACTGTTAAGCTGCAGGCTAGACCTCTTTTTAACATAGAAAATGTTTAAAGAGATATTTTCTCTCTCTCTTTTTTTTTTTTTTTTTTTTCAGAAGAGGAAAACAACCATTTGTGTTTTTTGCAAGTGCTCTCTGTTTCTCCATAACGTTTGAAAAAGATTATACAGTCAATTTGGTAAATCTATTACTACAGGATTTTTGCCTTAAAGCATCGACAAGCTCTGCTCCCATTCACAATCAGTTACTCCACTGATTAAAGACTAATCATCGATTTCCAGGTCAAAACCTGGCAAGGGTGTTGGATGATCCTGAGATCCCTTCCATCCCCTGTGATTCTGTGAAAACCAACGTGAGGTTTTTTTGCATTTTTTTTTAATTTATTTTTGTATTTATTTTTTTTTATATCACAGATATGTGAGAATTCTTGGCCCAAAGTCTTTAGAAAAGCAAGCGACATTAACAACAGCTGAATCGCTCTTCCCCATAAATTTAACTGAGGGATGTGATTGGGCAAAGAATATGAACGGCTGCTTTGAGCAGGAGATCTGGATGGTTGCCTTCCAGTTATGAGGAAGAAATTGGTGATAGTGGCAGTTTCTTACCCAACACTGAAGATAAGTTATTCTCATCAAGGAGTACTAACTTTGTTTCTGCTGCCTGAAAAGCTGGCTCAACCTTGGGTTCTGCTAGAGGGTCCATTTGAATGGGGGCAACTAGCTATAGGATTAGGTTCTGCAGGGGGAAACAACCTCTAGCAGAGACACAGTGATCTTTATGCATACTTTAAGAAAGGAGATTTATGAGAGATTAGTGCTGTCTCCTGGCTTTACACAATGCATGCAATTAAATGTCAGATCCGTCAGTGTTTATGTCTTTCTGTAAAAGCAGAACACTGTTTTCCTGAGCTGCTGTTTATCACTCGTACCACACTACTGCGATTAAAAACAGTAAGATATGGACCTGTCAGGCAGCCCACTGAATCAGAGTACCTTAGGTCAGACCTTTCTTCTTATGTACTAATTGATTCCTAAGAGGAATCCCTACAGGGACTGGGGAGCAAGCCAACAAAGGGACATGCTCACCTCAAAAAATATGTACATCCTTAAGTCCTTAAATATAACTCCATAGAAATATATGTTACCATTCCCCTCTAGGTTTAAATCTGTATCTACTTATGCCCAGCCTTACATCTCTTGTCAGAACTGAACATCTCACACACTTTTAAGACTCCCAGACTCTGTCTTCCCATGCTGTATCACCAGAGTAGCTTAGCCTAGCAAGCATGCTTTTAACACACCTCGAGAAAATTTGTGGGATTCAATCTGCCCCGAGATCAGACACTTGGTGCTGCTTAAAGTGACAGGGTTTTCACCACAGTTTATGCATTATAGCAAAGGATCACCTTTTAAGGACCGCCCCCAAAATACTGGAGATCTACATTTAGTTCTGCTTTCTGACAGCCTGAGGGATCTGAACTCATTCCTACCTTGAAATAGACCATGAAGAGGAGAGTAGCTCTTCTCACCACAGAAAATTTGAAGCTCATTTAAACCAGAGAAAACAGATCCAGGCCCTGCTTCCAAAAGCATCTGTAAATTTCATTTTTAAATCTATCCTCTCCATAGCAAGAAGGTTATTTTTTTTTCATCACTTTCTTTTTCTCAGCAATTAATATTTAATGATTACATGCAAAGTGAAACAGTTTCCAGTCTGAGATCCTCTGTTAAAACTACCTTCTCACCAAGTGGTCTAAAAACATCTTTATGTCCCAATCTCCCCAGCACAGGAGAGATTGCCACACCCTTAATAAGCTCATTTCATGATTAAACTATCTATCAGGCAAACAACCTACCACTGGTGGAAAGTCCTGAACCCTTCTTGAGATCTGTAGAAAGACCTCTGGGCACTTCTCTGGAAAGAGGCTGAGAAGTCTGAATGTGAAAGCTAAAGCCAGTCTTCCTGTGTGAGACAAAGCTCAAGAATCAGCCCTCCATTAATGCAAGTCAATGACATCCACCGCAACTTCCAACTACTGTCTGTGCTACACACACATGCTCCTGAAGCTTCTGTGCTTTAGTTTGTCTGCTGGGTGTGGGAATGATGAACTGTGCCCAAGAAGTACCTGTTTTCTCCATTAAGTGGAGCCTGGTATGTCTGGCTCAGGCTTCATCTTAAGTGAGATGGATTACAGCTGTGCTATCTGAGGTACATACCTACCAGCTAATCTCTGCACATACACCACCTCAACGACAATGAAGAGTCCTGCTAATCCAGCTGGAATAACCACCCATGCCAAACAAGTCATGTGAAGAAACTGTTGCAGGCTTACGTTTTGGAAAGCTGAAGTTATGTGGCCTGATTTCCCAAGGAGTTTGCAGTGCTCTCAGATCTCCTGTTGAATTCAAAGGAGCTGTATGTTCTCAGTGCTTCAGAACATCAGTTTGTGCCAGATTCATATAACAGAATGATGCCATGCTGCACTTAAAAATAAACACTTTTTCCCCTGCCCCCTCTCTTTGTCCCATTTAAACTTACTTTTTTTTCCACTGGATTTTATCCATAGCTTTCTTCGTTTGAGCAAAGGAAAGAGAATACATACGTTTTAATTAGAAATTAATCATTCAACCTACGGCGTGAGGTTTAAAATCCAGCAAAAACGTTGCAAAGCCTGTTATCCTTAGCTGCAAAATAAATATGTCACCATACTCTTCGAAAATATCTTTCAGCTGTTCTTTTTAATAAAGAAAAGTATGAACTTTATATTACTCTGAGTTTAAAGTAGCTCAAATATTTGGTCTACTAACTTTGACAGTGTCCCTTTAAGTTTTCTGATTTTTGCAGAAGATCTAGCCCTGGGGTTTTTTGGCTTAGACACAGTACTTGTCAAAACCCTTCAGACTCTCTTACTGAAGTGGCTGATGCGAGTGTGGTTTTTTTTTTCTTTTTCTCCTTTCTCTCTCTGTCTCTCTCCACCCCCCCAGAATGGCCTTGTTTCCAGCTCCAATTTCATGAGAAAATGTGACCGCATCAGAATTTTCCTTTGGAGAGAATTTTCATTTTACGGATCTTGACAGATTTTCAATTTCATGCTTTGATTTGAAGTTTCTCTGATTCTTTCCCTCTTACATTTTAATCTGACAGCCTTTAAGGCTAGGGGCGCCTATTCTCTAATGGTTACAGCAAAAGGTTTTGTGTCAGGAGATCTGGGTTCTATTTCTAGTATAATCTCCAGACTTGCTATGTAATTTCAGCAATATGAGTATATATGACTGAGTGTGTGTGAGTCTGTGTGTATTTTGCTGTTCCTTGCCCTATAAATACATAAACAAGCGTTTAAGTAGACAGCTATATTCATAAAATACAGTGATGCTTACTCCCCTTATTTCCATTAATGCTTTTGAGTATTTTAATCTTCCTGACTGTGAAAGAAAACCAAGTAGATCCTACTTCATTTGAGTATTAAGGAATCAGTGTGTTCCCTTCTGCAACTGAATTTTAACAAGTTTAAAATCAGTGCTGCATTTACCAAAGTTTTGTATGTCTGCACATTCATGCAATATCCAAACACACCGTTACTTCAGTGAATGCCTAGGGAGAAATGTAGGCAGCATAGATGAAAACCCATGATTTAGCCTGATTTTGGCTCTGTTCAGGTGGTTGCTAAAAAGGTTTTAGGCTCCTGATCAGTGTGGATTGAGAGACATCTCCAAGGAAGGCTCCACCCATTGTCATAAAAGCATCTCAGAGAGCGGATGAGTATTATCCTCTGGAATTTCCCATCCCTTTTCACTGGCTGTAGGTTGCAGCCAAGCTAGATGATGATGTGTTATAGGAGTAAATGTAAGGTAGGTGATTCCCACCTTAAATGTTGAAGTTTCCTATTCACTTGATGGAGAGGAACATGGGTTCTTCAGTTCTGTAGAGTGTACCTTATTGGGAAGCCTTCAAAGGCATATACATCTCACTAGGGAAATGAGGCGGTTACTTTAAAGAAGAGTATTTCATTAGGTGCCAAAAAGGTAAATGCAAACTAGATGCTTATGTTAACTAGATCCCTATCACAGAGATGTATACAGCTGACAGTACATCTTCATGAGCCCTTTATCTGCTCCTCATCTCGTGGCTACCTCTATTTTTATATTTCGATATTCATATGTGAGGAATTCCTAACTAAGAGACACCACTTGAAGATATATAGAATGAGAGGTTAGTCCAAAAATGATGACAGATCAAATCACTGAACAGCGAAAACACTGGTTCATGAAAATCAGTTATCAGCACTCCAGGCCACCCTCAGAAGTTCTGCACTTGAAGACTACGTCATGCATTAGAAATTGAACCCAACACTTTCTCCTCTGAATTGTCAAACAGATTTGGGAAGATAATCTGGAAAAACCCAGTTTTGTTTTTGCAGTTCGGTTATTTTCTCATTCATGAGTTAGATAGGTACTGTGGGACTATTCACACTTTGGCTATTACTTGAAATGTGATCTGTATAATTGGGTATATCAGTCATATTTATTTTTTTCTCAGACTGAACAGTGCCAAGACCATAAAAGAGATTTCAGTTTTGTCCCACCAGCGTTGCCAATAAGACTCCCCAGGTGATCACTATCAGATGTGTTTCCAAATTATTTTCATTTTAGAGATTTCTTTTCTGGCCCCCCAAAAAAAAGAAAAGAAAAAAGAAAAAGAAAGATGAAAGGAAAGGAAAGGAAAGGAAAGGAAAGGAAAGGAAAGGAAAGGAAAGGAAAGGAAAGGAAAGGAAAGGAAAGGAAAGGAAAGGAAAGGAAAGGAAAGGAAAGGAAAGGAAAGGAAAGGAAAGGAAAGGAAAGGAAAGGAAAGGAAAGGAAAGGAAAGGAAAGGAAAGGAAAGGAAAGGAAAGGAAAGGAAGGGAAAGGAAAGGAAAGGAAAGGAAAGGAAAGGAAAGGAAAGGAAAGGAAAGGAAAGGAAAGGAAAGGAAAGGAAAGGAAAGGAAAGGAAAGGAAAGGAAAGGAAAGGAAAGGAAAGGAAAGGAAAGGAAAGGAAAGGAAAGGAAAGGAAAGGAAAGGAAAGGAAAGGAAAGGAAAGGAAAGGAAAGGAAAGGAAAGGAAAGGAAAGGAAAGGAAAGGAAAGGAAAGGAAAGGAAAGGAAAGGAAAGGAAAGGAAAGGAAAGGAAAGGAAAGGAAAGGAAAGGAAAGGAAAGGAAAGGAAAGGAAAGGAAAGGAAAGGAAAGGAAAGGAAAGGAAAGGAAAGGAAAGGAAAGGAAAGGAAAGGAAAGGAAAGGAAAGGAAAGGAAAGGAAAGGAAAGGAAAGGAGAGGACAGGAGAGGAAAGGAGAGGAGAGGAAAGGAGAGGAAAGGAGAGGAAAGGAGAGGAGAGGAGAGGAGAGGAGAGGAGAGGAGAGGAGAGGAGAGGAGAGGAGAGGGAAGGAAAATTCATCTACTTGAATGTTGGTGGGAAGCACATATTAATACTATAAAAAAAGAATTTGTTATTGTCTTAAATACCATTTTTATCAGTAAATCATTATCATGTATTTCATTCAGAGGTCATCTATATCCTGCTCTCAGACAGCTTATCAGATCTGATGAATGATCTGATTCATTTTCCTTCGTATTCATTTGAAAGAGAACGATAAGCATGTAAGAAGAAGTGTCTCTTCCATCTTTGGCTACCACCCAGAACAGAAGTTTGGAAGCATGGGGGAGAGACTGATTGGAGTGCTGTCAGGACTTGGAAGCCAGAAGAGATTGTTTTTGGTCTTGCGTATTGGCAGTAAGCTCTTTGGTGTCTGCTATGAGGACAGAGCGTAAGAGTGAATGGTGCCCTACGAGAACCATTCACATGCTCCTTAGTGAAAGGTATCACAACTAGAAAGGCCTATAAGTTGAGGGAAATAAATGTGGAGAAATATGTGAAAAATATCAATTCAAAGAAATGTGCCTTTTTTTAAAGCCCAAAAATTACTGTTTTAACTAGTATAACGTTCTTTTTCAATAACTCTCTTATTTGAAAATAGATATTAAAAATGATTATGACCCAATAATCTTTTGCTGGTACTGGTCCTGCTTTCTCTCAGGAAAGGAGCATATCCATCAGCATCCTCAGTTCATGGCAGGAGAGCTATGAGCAGAGCTATATGACAGAAGGAGATCAGTGCCATAACTATGGCTTTTGGGGCCCACTTCTTTCCCTACAGTTAAGATGAGGAAGTTCACTGTCAGCTGGGGAAGTGGAAACTACCTAATGCTTGCCAAATTTACTCTGGGACAACTGTAGAAATGTAGGTAATTATGAAGAGCACTTGTATTTCATGTTTTACAGTAAATTATTCTCACGTAACTTTTTGAATAGTATGCTGAGTATGGGAACAGACTTAATTATGCTACTCTATTTTCCATGATATATAACATCTTTCTGATACAGAAGGATGGGGGAGTAGCAAGGAGGGATGGGCTTGCAGTGGGAGAGATTTATATTTGTGTCTGGAATTTATTTCATATTACAACAATCTTCTCAGTGAGCTCTCCTTACTTTCCACTGAATTCTGTTCAAAAGTCCAGGTAAGCTGGGTATGACGAAACCCCCCTGGAAATATTGCAGCTCCCCAAGTCTTGATGCGCACCACACATGACGAGGCCTGGTGCTCAGTGCCTGAACAGCAGTGCACACTGCAAGGGGTACCTTTCCCCTCCTGTAGACATGGCCTATTTAGTTTTGTATGGCACAGGAAACTCTTAGAGGGTGTTTTCCCTCCTGGCAATACACTTGCAATTTATCAATCTCTGGTAGGACTCCAGCATTCCAAAAATAAAAAAAGCAGCCGATAAATTAGAAGAATGACAAATCAATCAACCCTCTTTTCATTTTCCCTTCAGTTCATTCCCTATGCTTCTTCATCAGTAGATCTTGATGCCATTGCTTGCAAAAGAAGTTAATTGAGTTGAATTCTGAAAAGCACACCTGTCTTTCAGGAATGTCTGAAATCCCAGCTAGTATTTGTTCCTCTATAGGAGAATTTCTGCAGATGAAACACCGGGCTCACTGCAGTACCAAGGACAGACCTCTTACAGGTGCTATTAGTTTCAAAGGTAGAGATATCTTAAGAATTACTGAAATACTACTTTGTTAAAGAGCACTGCAAATGGTGTGTGACTGCTTATGGATGAGCCCCGCTTAGAGTACTGTGTCCAGATCTGGGGCACCCAGCACAGGAAAGATGTGAAGTTGTTGGAGCAGGTCCAGAGGAGGACCACAAAGATGACCAGAGTGCTGGAGCGCCTCTTCTGTGAAAACAGGCTGAGGGAGCTGGGCTTGTTCAGTCTGGAGAAGAAAAGGTTCCAGGGAGACCTCATTTCAGCCTTCCAGTATTTAAAAGAAGCTTATAAACAGGAGGGATACTGACTTTTCACACAGTCTATTGATAGGACACGGGGGGTGGTTTAAAACTAAAAGAGAAGAAATATAGTTTAGAGATTAACGGGAAATTCTTTCCCCAGAAGGCAGTGATGTGCTGGCACAGCTGCTCAGAGAAGCCGTGGTGCCCCATCCCTCGAGGGCAGCCTGGGCTGGTGGGGGGCAGCCCTGCCCACAGCTGGGGGTGGGGCAGCATGGGCTTTGAGGTTCCTTCCAACCCAAGCCATTCTATAATTCCATGATTCTGTTATTTTATGACTCGTCATTGTTTTGGGTATGAGTGGTATCATCTAATGCTCGCCATCAGTAAGTAGGGAGTCTGCTCTGAGGGAGCCATCCAACCCCTCTCTGTCATTAGTGAAGATTGTCATGTAAAAGGACAATCCAAGAGAAGCTAATGCAGAATGCATAGGCAATGCTCATACTGCTGAAAGCATATTTGCTCAGGGAAGAAGCTGTAGCCTCCAGGAAAAGTGATGCAGCCACTCAACATGCAGTGCAAGGATCCTCTGGGGCAGCCTGTCTACCTCCGCACCAGGCAATACATGGCAACTTGGTCCAGGTCCCCCTTTTACATGGAGAGATTAATGTTGGGCTGTCAAGTTAAGGCTCTTATGGTGCGATGCTAAGGCTAGCTAGGTACTGCAAGCCTAGGAGGTGTGCAGAGGTGTTTGAGGACTTCCATGACAAAGATGGGGGACTGTCTCTGCAGATGCTGGAGTCAACTCTCCTGTCAGCAGTGGCCAACATTCCTCTTGAAACTCACAGTATTGAGAGGAGTCTCAGCATGGATTACTGTTCGGGCAGTGTGGGAGATGTGTGGACTGAGGCCAGACAGCAAATTGGAAAGTGATTTGATAGCATAAATGTGCCCCAAGTTGTTGGGGTGAATCATCCTTTTGAGGAATTTCTAGTTCCAGACACAAAGAGAGAGCCTAGCCAGCCAGGCTGAGGTCTACACCTCACTTTCAGACAGCTATGGCCAGATGAGAGGAGCCCCACTGGTGTTTCAACGCTTTCCAGCCTCCATAGGTTTGATTTCTCCTCTCTTTCACTGTGTCTGCTGGGAAAAAAGCCAAAGCCACACAGAGCTGAATCTGCTCCTGATTTTCCTCATGTTCCTTGTGTTCATCTCCAGGGTTTTGGGTTGGCCCTTCTGAGGAACTGAGGCCGGCAGGGAAATTTGGAGCTTGATCAGCTTCCTAAACAGGGAAGTTTGTATTCAGATGGTTGCTTAAATCCCATCTCCACCAGTGTTTGCTAAAATAATAAAGATTCATTTCTTCCCATTAGCTCGGCTTGTGTTTGCTATGTTGGTGGTCTCTTCCCTTTCTTAATGTCTTTCCTTATAAACTTAATCAAAACAAATTTTCTGGATTTGCTGGATGATTCCATTACATTTCCTGACCTCTTCCTTTCACTTCTGTTTACCTGCCTGCCTTTCTGTTTCTCTGTACTGTAAAGCTCTTTAATGCACCCTCCCAGACCCACTCAGAAACAGCCTTTTGGTGTTTCCATTGTAAGTAGTGGAACAGGCTGAAATAGGTTTGTTATAAGGCTAGATGGTGTCCCACTGATGTTCTAATGGAAAACCCCCTTCTTCTGTCACCCAGCTCTGATTTACAGATCCAATCCCACATGACCAGAAGCTGTCATCTCCTCTCCGCTCTCCTTAGGTAATCAGTTTGAGGCAGCAGCTCACCACATCTGTCTTGAGACACACCAGTGATGAAACTCATGTCACACTGATGGACAGCGCCAGAAGAGGAAAATGAGGGCTTCCCCCATGTCTGGATTGCATCTCAAGCCCAGAGGGATGGTCCCCTACATTCAAAAGTTGGGGTGCAGACCACACCTGTCACCCTGGGCTCACCAGAAAGCCTTGTGCTGCCTCTCCCCTGTCCCTGGATGAACATGTCCTACCTTTCTGAATCCTTTCTGTTCTCCATAGCTGAATGCCCTTCTTAATCTTGCAGGAATATGAGTGCATGCTAATCAGAAGGGAGATACAAAATATGTCAGTGAGTGCATAATACCGTGTGAAAGAGCTTACCTGAGACACTGGGGCATGAAGACTACAGTATGCTGCAGGAAAATTTCTCAGTGGCTTTAGGCCTTACAAGCTCTGATGGCTGTCAGAGTGGCAGAGATAGAGGCAGAGAGCTGTGCCTGGATGCTTCCTCAACTATAAGGAATTTATTATTCAATCATTGACTTCTTATGCAGAACCTCCTTCCTCCAAAGGCTGTAGTTATTGCAGAGAGGAAAAAAACTCTCTCTTCTCTTTCCTTGTTATATATCCTGCGGGGTGTTTGTTTTGATTTAAAAGTCTCTGTAACAAGAGGGTAAAGAGAGTCAGAGAAAAAAATGCCTCTCTCTCTCTCAAAAAAAACCAACAGTGGTTGTTTTTGGTCTTCCTTGTTTCATTGTGTTCCAGCTGAACAGCTGTGAACATTTTCTTCATGCCTTCCTTGTTGTTTTTACCTTCATTGTTTTTACTACTTGAGCTCTACTTGGACGTTTCTTTCAGGTGAACCTACAGGGGTAAAACAAGGCTGCTCTTGGGTCTTTGATCTGGATCTTCAAATAAAGAAACTGAGCATTTGTATCTCTCTTTCATCCAGATGTCTGAGTACTCTGTGAACACTAATGAGTCTGCCTCATGCCACCATGCAGACAAGTTGTGGGTGATGCTTATCCCCATGTAAGTGGAGGTGCAGAGAATTAAGGACACATGCAAGAGACAACAGGAGCAAACCAAAAAATGACTGGAAGATCTTCCTCTTAAACACTGTCCATTGGCACTGTGCTCGGTCTGCTATAGAAAGTATCTCGTGGAGCATACTGATGCACAGGAGCTTGCAGCTTCATAGCTGGGGATGCAGGAGACCTGAATGGACTAGGCTATTCAAAGCTGGACAACAAACCAGTAGGGAAGCGTCCACGCAGCTGGCAATGTGACGCTCATCCTGGTGCAACTGCCCAGGCTCTCCCACTAACATGCAGGCTAACAAGAGCTCTGGTGAGAAATGACACAGAAGTCAGGCAAAGAATCATAGAATGGTTTGAATTGGAAAGGTCCCTCAAAGATAATTTGGTCCAACTCCCCTGCAAAAACAGGGACACCTACAGCCACATCAAGGTGCTCAGAGCCCCAACCAGCCTGACCTTGAGTGTCTCCAGAGACGGGGCATCCACCTCTCTGGGCAACCTGTGCCACTGCCCTTATTATAAAAAATTTCTTCCTTGAATCCAGTCAAAATCTCCATTTAGTTTGAAACCATTTCCCCTTGTCCTGTCACCACAGACCTTGCTAAAGAGTTTGTCCCCCTCTTTCTTATAGCCCCCCTTTAGATACTGAAAGGCCACTATCAGGTCACCTCAGAGCCTTCTCTTCTCCAGGCTGAACAGCCCCAGCTCTTTCAGCCTGACCTCGCAGGGGAGGTGTTCCATCCCTTGGATCATTTTTGTGGTCTTCCTCTGGACATGCTTGAACAGGTTCTTAGAGATCACACAAGCTAGCAGCTGTCCAAATGCAGATGGTTCCAGATCCACTGCTGATATTTTTTTTCATACCCTCTGGAATGTGTAATTCCAATTTTAAGAAATGAAAGGTTGCGTATGCCTTACTACAGTGAGAACTGTGCCCAGGTTTAGCTTAATGCACAGCTGTACTTTTAGCTGGAGGGTATGGTTTCACACAACACTTTGAGAAGAATGAATAAATCCTGGCCCTGCTGTTTCATTGGGACAAATTAGCTTATCCTGCAATCAGAGCTGGAGCAAGGACAGTCAGGGAGATAGGGGGTGTGCGGTGATGGAAGGGAGGTAACTACTAGTTCTGCTCACTCATAAACCAAGCTTTTATTGACCATGATAAGTTTGGATGGCAAAAGTGTCCCAACAACCAAGTTGCTTCTGCAGCTGCAGGGGCAAGTGTCTGTGGGATCTCATGGCAAGGACATTGTGTCAGACCACCTTCACGAGGACTCAGCAGCTTCAGGAGAAGGGCCAGTTTGGAAGCCTTGCAACTCCGGAGGAAAAAAAGATGGAAAAAAGCTCTAACAACTATACTGGTATTGTGATTGGTATTATAATTCCACAGTAAGGGATTCATGTCTTCATGGGTACACTATAAACGTTAAGGAAAAATAAGAAAATATTCATTGGCCAGCTTGATTTAATAATGTAATAAGTATATAATGAAGGAAGCTGTCAAAACAAAAGCAGAGCATGGATGGAAATGCAGGAGAAAAAGCAACAGGAACAAGATGGATGGCAGCAAAATTCCTCAGCTGGGCCTGAGGATGGGAGGGCAAAGGGAGGAGCCAGTAGGGATCGCTGCTGACTGCTGCCTCTAAAGTGTCTGATAAGAAATACTGAGCTCAAATTATTTAATTCCAGCACAGACATTATAAAGACAAACCTGTTATTAATGGGAATGCTCTCCTAATATGAAAGACAATGTGGGGTTGTTCTTGCTCTTGCAATATATCTCATATATCTCATGAAATGACTGATAGACACAGCTGAACTGCCTCTCCGTGCTAGGTCGTGGTTACTGACTAAGGAGATTTTTTTGAGAAAATGATTATATTCCTTTCCATGACAATAAAACTCTTCATGGCGATCATTAAAAATGCTAAGGTTTCCCAGGTAACTGCCATGCCCTGCTCCGAGCATGGTGCTTTCCCGTTTTTCAGGCCCAAGTGTGTAGGGATGGCTGCAAATATTTCCTATATCTTTGCAGTCCTCCTTTATGAACTGCTATTTCTCATCCAGGAATAAGCCCGGGAGTGGCCTGATATTTCCACTAGAAAAAGTGGACACGGCCGTGCAGCACGTGAGCTGTCAGATGCAGGTGAGCCTAGCTCTGCACTGCCATTGTACTGTGAAAGCAGCAGCATCTCCTCGTGCAGGCTGGGAAGTTTCACCTTGAATCTCAACTAGGACAACTTGTACTGTGTTGTTCCTGGAGGACATGCAGTGCAAACTATCAGGTGATGGCAGAGAGATGGGCTGGATGTGATTTTCTCCCCCCACCTCTGACTCTGTAAAAAGTGTGGAAATCTCACTTAGGGTCATATTTGAGCATCTCTGTGGATATTCATAAATCTGTCAAGTATTGCTCAACTAACACTCAACAAGCACCGCTGAGTTGTTTGGCTGAGACAGTCCAGCCCCACATTTCTCCTCAGGTAAAGGAGCTGAGAAGAAGCAGAGGGCAGAGGAGGTGGATTTCAGCCCCAGCACAGCAGTCTGTGCCTTGCACTCCCATGCAGACTGGGGAGGTTGGCACGTTTTGGAAATGGGGCTGCCCTCGGGGAAGCAGGAGAGGTTGATTAGAGCTGGCGCTGCAAACAGAACTTGGCTGCTGGAGCTGCCAGCTTCACTTAAGGACAGTATGGGCCCACGTGCTTCACACAACAGCAGAGGCTATGGGTGTTGCAAAAATCAACCACTGCTGACAGTATGCTGATGGATAAGCCCAACCCCAAAGCTATTCCTTGAACTTTGAACACTGAACTCCACCTGAGTGCCAAATGCTGAGATGGAGGGTACCCACAGAATCCCAGTTTGGAACACTCTTCCAGCTAAAGATCTGTTTTAAAATGGTACAAAAGTAGACATCTTAAACTCCTCTGTAATTTATTTATTTTGAGTTTCTTTCATGTTTGTGACTCAACAACCTGGCAGTAGAATGCCTCCATCATTCCCATCGTACAAGGCAGCATGTTTAAAGAAAGGGGAACCAATTATCTTGGTTATGTTGATCTTGCTGAGTGACATCTTCCAGCAAGAAATGATGAAGCCAAGACTGTTTCTGGGCAACAAATATCTCTCATTTCCTTCAAAGCCACAAGTGTATTTTGCCCAGATGAAATGAGCAACAAGACGGTGAGGCCGGTGAGCCTTCATCCTCTGATATGGCCACCATCCTCATCCCTCAGTGGGATGCCCCAGGCACTTGATCCCATTGTGGGCACCTGGCTGCCAAACAGAATCACAAAACAGTGCTAACTATAATACTCCTCTGCACATGGAGCTGCTCACTGGGATCATATGTATGTAAGAAATTTTACCTCAGACCCTTTGTCTCCATCTCCTTCGTGTTTAATCCTTATGGCCTCCTTGCTCTTTCCCTCTCAGACCTTCACAGTCTGCCAAATTTCTTGGTTTCAGAGCATGAGCTTGAATTCAGAGATTCTGGGTGACTCCTGACAAGATGGAGATTTGTAGAAGTGAGTGTGTTTTTAAAGAGGACTATGGCTGCTGGCATAGTTAGTTGTGTTACCTGGTCCCATAACCCCATCTCAGGGCTCGTGTCTCTCTTTGGGAATGAAGTCCTGCTGTGGGAGAGGCAGTTATTGAAGAAGACAGATAGAGAGAGGTCAGACCAGCCTTGCACCCAAAATACAACTCGAGTTTCTATGAGGTGACTAACCTGAGGAAGATGGGAAAAAAAATGAAAACTGTGAGAAATGAAACAGTCAAACAAGACAATTCAGTGTTAACTGGGGGGATTAAAGAGTCAGTTGAAGAAAAAGACAGGAATGTAGAGTGCTGCAGAAGATAACCACTGTCAGAGGTCCCTGAGCTGGTCCCCATGGCACTATCCTGAGATGCCCTTTGGTAGACAATCACACAGCAGCAGTGACACCTCCCCTCCCAGCAAGCTGCGCACACTGTCTCCCTTGAGCTCTGCTGGAACACGATAGGTGGCATGGTCAGCCCTGCCGTGAGAGCCTGGCGTTGCTTCAAGCACGTGCACACATCCTGGCTCATCAGTCTGCTGCATGGCACAGCTGGCAGCACAGGTCTGTGTGGCAGCACCGGGAGGCAGGGAAATGCAGATGTGAGCTTTGTTTCTGTCTCGGCAGAACAGACATGTGGGACATAGAAGAAAAGGCAAATTGGATGCAGTCTGACATTTCAAACTGCCCTAGTATGAGTCTGTGAATTCAGACACAGTGCTGTCTAAGGTTACTGAAAACCTTTTTCCTCTTAGTCTCAATTCTGATGTAACTGAAATATACCATCAACTAGGCTTCAGTGCCAAGTTCTTTTTCTTTCCTCTTTCCTCTTCTTTCCTCTTTTCTCTTTTTTTATCTTCTTTTTTTTTTCTCTCAGTTCTCCTTTTTCCTAATTTTTTTCTCTTCTGTTTTTTTTTTTTTCCCTAAGATTTCAGTAAAAACATGTTCCAACCCCCAAAGCAGCATATCCCTATGGATTTATAACTCCAATAAGGAATAAGGATTAAGTGCGTTGAATCAGAGTCTCATGCTGCATGTACAGACAGTTCATCAAGGTCAGCAGGTGGTAAGCACGTGAACTGGGAAGTGGCAGTGGCTCATTCTACTGTGCAGGCCGAGGGAAATCATAATAATATCAGAAAAGAGCATCAGGAAGAAGTGAAAAGCAAAATCTGAGTATCATGGAATTATAGAATCATAGAATGGCCTGGGTTGAAAAGGACCTCAAAGATCATGAAGTTTCAACCCCCCTGCTATGTGCAGGGTCACCAACCACTAGACCAGGCTGCCCAGAGCCATATCCAGCCTGGCCTTGAATACCTCCAGAGATGGGGCATCCACAACCTCCTCGGGCAACCTGTTCCAGTGCGTCACCACCCTCTGAGTGAAAAACTTTCTCCTAATATCTAACCTAAACCTCCCCTGTCTTATCCTTTCAGTATGTATGACTGTGGAAAAGACAGCTTTTTAAAATCACTAGTGACCTTTTGGGATATCTAAATCAAGAGCAACAAGGGGCTGAGGGCAGGTGCTGGAGTGAGATGGGCATGTGCCAATGGCTGAAATAAAGGAAATAGCCATGAGCATGCTGAAGAGCTGAAAGCCCTGACTTCTCCCTCCAAATCTGTCCACGTGAACAAAAAAAAACAACCTCAACTTTTCATTTTCAAAGTCTAATGTCTCTCAAATTCAAGTCTCTTTAAGGTGCCTCATACTGAACAGGCAAAAGAAAGGCACAAAGGAGTTGTAGGCCACTTCTGGGACAACTAGATCAAAGGTATGTATTATTTTTTAAATCTTACTTTGAAATTATCCATAGTTTCATCTACTGTTTTTTTTCTAATGTTTTTAAACAGTCGTGGCCTGCATTTTTGGAAGAA
Organism: Pavo muticus; assembly: GCA_016647715.1. NCBI lineage: Eukaryota > Metazoa > Chordata > Aves > Galliformes > Phasianidae > Pavo > Pavo muticus. The sequence goes on along the minus strand of JACDJE010000041.1, from coordinate 2,747,042 downwards.
ATGTTATCAATGATCTTTTATTTAAATTTAGAAACAGGGAGTAGCTTACCTGATCCTCCAGCCACCACTAAATCAAGGAGGATTAAGCAGTGTGCAGTGCATTTCTCACTCATGCCCACTTAGCCCTTTTTTTCCCCTGGAAAGTTATGGCCTCTCCTTTTCAGCTGACATTACTCACCAATCATCACCATTGGTGCTGAAAGCTAGGCTAGCATTTGTGGCAGGAGCTACTTCTCTATTAAATCCCTGTGCACCATGAAAAATGCCAATCATCCTCCAGTCTCAGCACCCAGACCCGGAGGGGTTGGTTAATGGCGACATCCAAGCCATAGAGAATGTGTTGTTGGAGCAAACTTCTTCCTGGAGTGATAACACAGGCAAAGGACATCATCTGTGACCCAGGGACTTACTTCCTTAGGGAAGCCAGGCAGCCAGAAGCTAAGCATTGGGAAGGGGAACTAGGTCAGGTCTAGAGACCCCTGACCACATGGACCCCTGCTGAGGAAGCAAAGTTACTGGTAATGATGAAGGCCCAATTGAAGTTCTTGCGAAAGCCTCCTGTTATCCACAGTTTATAAACAAAAGGGAATTTGGCCCTCTATCTTGAGAAGGTTGTTAACTAGAACTGAATTTTCCATCAGATCCTCTAAGTTCGGCAGAGGTCTCACATAAGAGCTAGGGAATTCATCTGCAACTCACTCAAAAAAAAAAAAAAAAGAAGGATTTTAATGAATAAAATACAAACCGGAGTAATAAAGTAAGCATGGTAGATTTAGCATTATTTGTTTTTACATTGATTTTATGCTGCCCCCACAAATTCTATATACCACAGCTTTGTATATTAAGAAAACATGTGCAACGTGGAAAGTATTAAGGAAATATTGTAGGGGTTGCGTTAGAGGAGGGTCGTTACTCCTGGCTGTCTGAGAAGCTGTCTGGAGTAGAGGAATGTGTGTGTCAGCTGATTAAGACCACAGAAGCGATTAGCAAGGGAACTGCTAACAGCACTCCATGTCAATGCACATCTTTAGGTTAAGGAGTTAATTGCCTCTCTCAAAACTGTGGTTTCAAGACTTCTGAGACCTGGGAAGAAAACGCAGTGGTGGTTTACACTTGATCTGCATTTTTCAAAATTTGTTTCACAAGTACAAAGGCTAGAAACTTTTCTTTCTAATGCTAGGCATTTTAATACTAAGGTAAATGCCCACAAACTGCACGTGTTTACACTTTACCTCCTCTATTTGCAAAATCTTTTTCTTTTTAATGAAGCTCTTTCTTGATTTATGAAATGTGCTTCTCCAAGAGTTTAAGTGCAGGTACAACACTGCACCTTCTGCTGAAGCACTGATGTGTGGCGTCCCTTTCAAAAAGCTTCCCAACCCCCAGCAACAAGTGTTTGCTAGTCCTCCCTTCCAATCCTCTTCCCACCTTCATAAACCTAAAGAAATAAATGAATTTTTTATTTAAACCCTATCCCTGGAGACATGCCAGGTCAGTCTGGACAGGGCTCTGTGCACCCTGATCGAGCTGTTGGTGCTCCCGTTTGTTGCAGAGCAGTTGGACTATATGGCCTTTTAGGGTCCCTTTCAACTCAAACCATTCTATGATTCTAATAGGTCAAGATTTGAGAGGCTGAAAGAGGGGAAAGACCTGTAACTGAAAATTCCTTGGTGTCCTCCTGCTGCCAGAAGCCATCCTGGTGGCTGCTACCTGATGGGGTGTCCCGGGGAGTCTGTGTCTCCCCATCAGCTTGATGTCTTGCCTGCACCTCAGGCTGGTTGCACCAAACCCAAGCCACTGCTCTTCAGCTGAAAGATAGAGGTGGCACCCCACAGGAAAACCAGGTAGTCTTGCAAGAGACAAGTCTCAGGCCAATTGAGACTTCTGGAGGTTCTCCAGAGTTAATCAGAAACACAAAGGTGAGACATGAATCCAACAGAACTGTACCGTCCTTAAGGAAACATACCAAAACAAAGTGACTGCTATGGACTGTCTTTCACTGCTGCTCCTAGGAGAATTGCACCATACTAAGCCAAAGTTGGGGTGAGCAGGTACTGCTGCTCCCTGTGCTGCAGCCTGTAGGCAAATCAAAACCAACAAAAGTTGGAATCAAACAGAGGAAAAATAAACAGTAGTTTGGTTCAGCTTCTCTGCTCCCACTTTACCCAGCATCCCATACACTGCAAACCAGAGAGATACACAAAGAGGCACGATCTATAATCAAGTGGCTAGAATCTGGAACTGGTCTTTCCAAATGATATGTGCTGGGAATGACAGCCAGGGTTGCAGACACTTGGTGCCACTGCCAATAGCTGCTTAATGCAGCCTCAAGCTCCTGCAAGAGTGAGGCACCAGAAGGTTTAAAAAATGAGCAATATTCTCCATGACCCAACTGGATCCTTAACTTCAGCAGAACTAACTCAAGTTTGCACAGACACTGATGGATTCAGGGGTTTATTTCAATACTTCTTTTTTCTTTTTTTTTTAACAGCTGGTCTTGTCTTCTTTAGATATGAGTTCTCCTTGAGATATTCTGCATTTAATTATCAGTTGGGACAGAGAGCTTGCAAGCACAGCTGTTATTGCAACATCTCAATGCTTTGACTTTCAGGCCCAGATGGAATGAACTGTGCAAAAATGAAAAATCAAGAGTAAAGCAAACTTTCCCAAACTTTCAAAACAAGTCGATGTGAGGAACAGGCCGGGCCAGACCAGATGGGCCTCAGCGGTGAGTCAGAGAGCGGTGTGGTGGTGACACTACGCCATAGTACTCTGCCTCTGCAGGAACTTGGCAGGAAAGGGCTGCCATAAGCCTCCTTGGGGGTGGGTGAGGGCTTGGCTCTGTGCTGATTTGGTCAAGTGCCCTTAATTCCTTTCATGACTGGGGCCTGTAGTAGCTGGGGCTTGTTGATGACGTTGTTTGCAGAAGGTATTTGGCTGTTGAGCCTGGAACAGGTGACACTATGGGCTCCTTGTCTGGAGCAGGATGGCCCTGTGGTGGGTTCACAACAATGAGCAGCTCAGTTCCACCAGGCTGCTCCTTCATTTCTCTACATGGGTCCCCACTGCAGGCAGCAGCTCCCCCAGCCTTCCTGCCCTACCGTGGGCCCCTCTCCATGGTCTGCAGCTGCAGCCTGGGGCTGCTCTTGTAGGGGATCTCCAAGGGCTGCGGCTCATCCAGGCTCATCCACTGATGCACTGTGGGGCATGCCTAGAGCCAAGGCAGAGGCTGACAATGGCATTCACCTTCCCTTGCCAGCCAGGCAAAAACCAGGCAGCTACCCAAAATCTCCACCTCTGATGCTCCTGCTCCCCGTGTGACTGCCACCCATATGCATTTCTCACCCGTTGCTCTCTGGTGGCCAGCACTAATGGCCTTACATCAAACCAAAGGACGTGATTTCTTTGGGTTAAAAAGAGCCAATTATAGCCAGGCTGGTGTCAAGGCATTTCTATTTCTTGAGCTGATTAACAGCACTGCCTCAAGATGACTTAAAGCACCAATGCCTCTGGGGCCATAGAGAGATGCTGAGAGCCTCCTGCACCCAGCTCTGTGCCACCAGCACCAGGGCACAGCAGGAACTGGCCTCCAGAAGCACTCATCTCTTCCTCTTTGTGTGGAAGGAGACCAGATGACACCAGAGCTCTAACTCTTGTCTAGGTGGAATTAAGCAAGATTAATCTCACCTCTGACAGCTTCCCAGGGACACGGAAAAGAATGTGGCAGAGAAGGATTTGAATCCAGATTTCCTTGGCTCGTGCCCTGATGCTGGGACAATCTTTCCTCTCAGGGGGCAGGCGTCTGAGAGCCAGACTCGTCTGCAGCATCAGTAGTGAATAATCAAACACCGTGACAAGTAAAGACAGCCTCAAGCACTTTTTGCTCTGAGAATTAATCAGATTATTTCCCTGGGATAATATTTTATTAATGCAACTGTAACACATTCCATTAATACATTTATTTATAAGCCTGTCATAGGCTTCTACTATTATGCACTGCATAGGTTGCTGCTTTACAAGGGTCAGCACCTGCCTCCATTGGCATCGGTGGAAGTTTTCCAGTTGTCTTCATGCAAATGATGGATCAAGTCCAGATCTTCCAATCCCCTTCTCAGCTGATTACAGAGAAGAAAGAGGGCCAAAGAATCCAGTTCCCAAGCTTAGAGGACTGGATTTCTAGCAAGGCAGGATTTCAGATAGCTTTATGGAACTCTTATTGCCTATGAGGGAAAATAATCTCCCTGACTAGCTCATCCTGTATTAGCTTTCCAATTCAGCTCCCAGACTCCTGAGTCAGGGCAGTCCATACTTCATCACTTTACTGAGCCCTGATGCACCTGCTGTATACATGTTATTAGGTCACTGCTGATCAAATAATTCAGCCTCTCTGAAATGACTGTACTCAAGAAGTTGGTTATGTGCTGAGGTCAGGATTGTTTGCTTCAAGGCTGGTGGTACTGGTCAACGTTGTTGGGTACAGGCACATTTTGATGGAAGAAAAATTGTTGAAGAAACAGGCTGGCTTTGTCAGAAACATAGGCTGTGATATAGCTGCCCCCAAAGTGCTTTCAGAACAAAGATCACTGTTCTCCAGTATCCCCAGGACACAATAACAAGAATTCAGCTTTATGAGTTTTCCCCATAAAAACATGAAGCTAGATCAAAAGATAGCAATTGATTCTAAACATGAAATACACACAGGCTACAATATATCATCATAATACATCAAAGAATGTCTTCTAATATCTTTACAAATCTGAATATGGTGGTTAGTACAGAAGCATTTCTAATGAGACAATATTGATGGATATTGGATGGCTATGTCCTCTTTAGGAAAGACAGGCTGGTGAGACAAGGTGATGGAGTTGCTCTTTATGTGAGTGAGCAACTAGAATGTATTCAGCTCCACTTGGTGGAGAATGATGAACAAGTGGAGAACTTGTGGGTAAGAATTAAGGGGTGGGCTAACACAGTGACGCTATTGTGGGTGTGTACTACAGGCCACCTGATCAGGATGAAGAAGTGGATGAGGCCTTCTACTAACAGCTGGAAGTAGCCTCATGATCCTCGGCAATGTTTCTCATGGGGACTTCAACCATATTGATATTTGTTGGATAAGCAACATGGCCAGGCACACAAGGTCCAGGCAGTTTCTTCAATGCGTTGATGGTAACTTTCTGATGCAGGTGATGGACGAGCTGATGAGGAGGGGTGTGCTACTTGACCTTGTTTTTACTAACATGGAAGGGCTGGTCAGAGATGTGGTGGCTGGGGGAAGCTTGGGATGCAGCAAGCAGGAGATGCAGCAAGATCTTGTGTGGAACAAGCAAAGCAGTAAGTAGCTGTGCTACCCTGGTCTTCAGGAGAGCCAACCCTAAGAGTAAGAAATTGGGGAAAGGTGGCAAGAGGACTGTGGGGATGAGCAAGGAACTCATGGATAAACTGAAAGAAAAGAAGAAGGTCCAGAAAATGTGGAAAAAGGGCCTGTCCAGCTGGGAAAAATATAGGAATGTTATCAGGGCCTGTAGGGATGCAACAAGGAAGGCTAAGGCCCTCTTGGAACTAAGTCTTGAAAAGGAGGTAAAAGATAAGAAGAAAAGTTCTTTTAAGTATGTCAACAGTAAAAGCAAGACTAGGGAAAATGTGGGCCCCCTACTAAATGAGGTGAGTGCCTTGGTAACAGGGGACACTAAGAAGGCAGGGAATCTGAATGCCTTCTTTGCCTCAGTCTTAATTGCTAAGACTAGCCCTCAGGAATTGTAGACCCTGGAGGTAAGAGAGAGAGCCTGGGTAAAGAAGGACTTCCTGTTGGTCACGGTGGATCTGGTCAGAGAGTATCTAGCCAAAATCAGTGCACATAAACCCATAGGCCTCCACTTCCAGTTACATCAGTTAGAATATTTTGATTTAGAATAAATAAAAACTGTGCCAGATAATGAAGCATTCCCTGAAACTTTTATTTGTTCTTGGGAAAGAAAAGGGTGATACTGACTGAACCTGTTTGAGGTTTTCTATTTGGCTATCACCTACACATTAGAAATAACAGCACTACTGCAGTGGTACAGCATTGTATGTGATCAAAAGCCGAGCTCTATAGATACATGCCTGCTCTCTCAGAGTACTGACCGTGTTTCTTAAAGCTTCCAGCTGCTGGAAGCAAGGGATTAGATAAAAGTAAGCTTAGATTTAATTATGAAAAATCAGTGGTCAAGCATTAGAAAGGGGCCCTAGATAAGGAGTAAAGATTCAGGGCCAGAAGTCACATTAAACAAGCGTCCCATTTCACTTTTTGTTCTTGCTCTTTAGAAGCCCACCTTGTGCATTTGAAAGCTGGATTCATAGGTTTGAATCACTGGGAGTTCAACACCTTGTCCAACACGGCTTGGTGCAAGTAAACATCAAGCCATTTAAAATGAAGTTGTTTTTCCTGCTTATTTCTTAATTCCCCAGAGAGCTTCTCTAATTTAATTTACTTTTACATTTCATTCAACTTGCACAGTGCAAACAGACCGGTCTTCCTGAGCACTGCAGCTAGCTCAACCTGCAGAATTACTGCTTTAAACTTTCAGCACCTGCTTACAGCAAAATTATGCATACAGCAAACAAATTCACATTCCCCAGTTTGACACCCACTTCCCATTGTATTAAATATAAAACAAGGAAGAACTTCTTTACTGTGAGAGTGACAGAGCCCTGGAACAGGCTGCCCATTGAGGTGGTGGAGTCTCCCTCTCTGGAGCTATTCAAGACCCATCCGGACATTCTCTATGCAACCTGCTGTAGGGAACCTGGTTTAGCAGGGAGTTGGACTAGGTGACCTCCAGAGGTCCCTTCCAGCCCCTACAGTTCTGTGATTCTGTGAAATACACATACTAAAACAACTGGNTTTCCTCTTTTCTCTTTTTTTATCTTCTTTTTTTTTTCTCTCAGTTCTCCTTTTTCCTAATTTTTTTCTCTTCTGTTTTTTTTTTTTTCCCTAAGATTTCAGTAAAAACATGTTCCAACCCCCAAAGCAGCATATCCCTATGGATTTATAACTCCAATAAGGAATAAGGATTAAGTGCGTTGAATCAGAGTCTCATGCTGCATGTACAGACAGTTCATCAAGGTCAGCAGGTGGTAAGCACGTGAACTGGGAAGTGGCAGTGGCTCATTCTACTGTGCAGGCCGAGGGAAATCATAATAATATCAGAAAAGAGCATCAGGAAGAAGTGAAAAGCAAAATCTGAGTATCATGGAATTATAGAATCATAGAATGGCCTGGGTTGAAAAGGACCTCAAAGATCATGAAGTTTCAACCCCCCTGCTATGTGCAGGGTCACCAACCACTAGACCAGGCTGCCCAGAGCCATATCCAGCCTGGCCTTGAATACCTCCAGAGATGGGGCATCCACAACCTCCTCGGGCAACCTGTTCCAGTGCGTCACCACCCTCTGAGTGAAAAACTTTCTCCTAATATCTAACCTAAACCTCCCCTGTCTTATCCTTTCAGTATGTATGACTGTGGAAAAGACAGCTTTTTAAAATCACTAGTGACCTTTTGGTATATCTAAATCAAGAGCAACAAGGGGCTGAGGGCAGGTGCTGGAGTGAGATGGGCATGTGCCAATGGCTGAAATAAAGGAAATAGCCATGAGCATGCTGAAGAGCTGAAAGCCCTGACTTCTCCCTCCAAATCTGTCCACGTGAACAAAAAAAAACAACCTCAACTTTTCATTTTCAAAGTCTAATGTCTCTCAAATTCAAGTCTCTTTAAGGTGCCTCATACTGAACAGGCAAAAGAAAGGCACAAAGGAGTTGTAGGCCACTTCTGGGACAACTAGATCAAATGTATGTATTATTTTTTAAATCTTACTTTGAAATTATCCATAGTTTCATCTACTGTTTTTTTTCTAATGTTTTTAAACAGTCGTGGCCTGCATTTTTGGAAGAAATGTTATCAATGATCTTTTATTTAAATTTAGAAACAGGGAGTAGCTTACCTGATCCTCCAGCCACCACTAAATCAAGGAGGATTAAGCAGTGTGCAGTGCATTTCTCACTCATGCCCACTTAGCCCTTTTTTTCCCCTGGAAAGTTATGGCCTCTCCTTTTCAGCTGACATTACTCACCAATCATCACCATTGGTGCTGAAAGCTAGGCTAGCATTTGTGGCAGGAGCTACTTCTCTATTAAATCCCTGTGCACCATGAAAAATGCCAATCATCCTCCAGTCTCAGCACCCAGACCTGGAGGGGTTGGTTAATGGCGACATCCAAGCCATAGAGAATGTGTTGTTGGAGCAAACTTCTTCCTGGAGTGATAACACAGGCAAAGGACATCATCTGTGACCCAGGGACTTACTTCCTTAGGGAAGCCAGGCAGCCAGAAGCTAAGCATTGGGAAGGGGAACTAGGTCAGGTCTAGAGACCCCTGACCACATGGACCCCTGCTGAGGAAGCAAAGTTACTGGTAATGATGAAGGCCCAATTGAAGTTCTTGCGAAAGCCTCCTGTTATCCACAGTTTATAAACAAAAGGGAATTTGGCCCTCTATCTTGAGAAGGTTGTTAACTAGAACTGAATTTTCCATCAGATCCTCTAAGTTCGGCAGAGGTCTCACATAAGAGCTAGGGAATTCATCTGCAACTCACTCAAAAAAAAAAAAAAAAAAAGGATTTTAATGAATAAAATACAAACCGGAGTAATAAAGTAAGCATGGTAGATTTAGCATTATTTGTTTTTACATNCTTGAAAAGGAGGTAAAAGATAAGAAGAAAAGTTCTTTTAAGTATGTCAACAGTAAAAGCAAGACTAGGGAAAATGTGGGCCCCCTACTAAATGAGGTGAGTGCCTTGGTAACAGGGGACACTAAGAAGGCAGGGAATCTGAATGCCTTCTTTGCCTCAGTCTTAATTGCTAAGACTAGCCCTCAGGAATTGTAGACCCTGGAGGTAAGAGAGAGAGCCTGGGTAAAGAAGGACTTCCTGTTGGTCACGGTGGATCTGGTCAGAGAGTATCTAGCCAAAATCAGTGCACATAAACCCATAGGCCTCCACTTCCAGTTACATCAGTTAGAATATTTTGATTTAGAATAAATAAAAACTGTGCCAGATAATGAAGCATTCCCTGAAACTTTTATTTGTTCTTGGGAAAGAAAAGGGTGATACTGACTGAACCTGTTTGAGGTTTTCTATGTGGCTATCACCTACACATTAGAAATAACAGCACTACTGCAGTGGTACAGCATTGTATGTGATCAAAAGCCGAGCTCTATAGATACATGCCTGCTCTCTCAGAGTACTGACCGTGTTTCTTAAAGCTTCCAGCTGCTGGAAGCAAGGGATTAGATAAAAGTAAGCTTAGATTTAATTATGAAAAATCAGTGGTCAAGCATTAGAAAGGGGCCCTAGATAAGGAGTAAAGATTCAGGGCCAGAAGTCACATTAAACAAGCGTCCCATTTCACTTTTTGTTCTTGCTCTTTAGAAGCCCACCTTGTGCATTTGAAAGCTGGATTCATAGGTTTGAATCACTGGGAGTTCAACACCTTGTCCAACACGGCTTGGTGCAAGTAAACATCAAGCCATTTAAAATGAAGTTGTTTTTCCTGCTTATTTCTTAATTCCCCAGAGAGCTTCTCTAATTTAATTTACTTTTACATTTCATTCAACTTGCACAGTGCAAACAGACCGGTCTTCCTGAGCACTGCAGCTAGCTCAACCTGCAGAATTACTGCTTTAAACTTTCAGCACCTGCTTACAGCAAAATTATGCATACAGCAAACAAATTCACATTCCCCAGTTTGACACCCACTTCCCATTGTATTAAATATAAAACAAGGAAGAACTTCTTTACTGTGAGAGTGACAGAGCCCTGGAACAGGCTGCCCATTGAGGTGGTGGAGTCTCCCTCTCTGGAGCTATTCAAGACCCATCCGGACATTCTCTATGCAACCTGCTGTAGGGAACCTGGTTTAGCAGGGAGTTGGACTAGGTGACCTCCAGAGGTCCCTTCCAGCCCCTACAGTTCTGTGATTCTGTGAAATACACATACTAAAACAACTGGCAAAAAAAAAAAAAAAACAGCCAGTAACACACCCATCCAGGCTGAGGATTGATGTAAATAACTTGCACCCATCCAACAGATCAGAGGATTGTATGGCAGTTGATGAACAACTGACTTGACTTCTTTTAGACAAAAGCTGAATTTGAGGCCTGAATTGTTATTTCTTCCCTAATGACATATGACAACTATGTAAGGCAAGCTAAACAGTGATTTCTGAGTGCAGGAATGAGAACAAGTCTCAGAAGGCTTTGCAAACTCAAAGAGGAGCAATAAATTCACCTATTTAATAGGAATAAAAATTGAGATATTTATTAATTTGATTAGAACTAATTTTGATGTCTCAGTCTTCTCCTGCCTTTGATCCTGCTCCTGTTTCTTTTTGAGACTAAATAGTTCAGATTACTAGTGAAACACCTCTGGATGTAAAAACTGCCTGCAGAATTCTCCTTCTGTCTGCAAGTTTCCCGAGCCCAGGCTCAGCATGGCCATTACCATAAGCTGCAGAGCAGCTCAGGAGGTTGGGATTTGCCCTCTCAGACGGTGCTCACAAGCAGTGCTGTTATCTGAGCGAGTGGAAATCAAAGCAGGAGAGGTCAGAGGACAATTTTTATCTGTCTGAAGACGCACATTTTTAAGCACTACTTTTCAGTGAGATACAGGCTTTCAGTCAGCCAAGGCCTGATGTTTCCATTCCAGCTCACACAGAAACTTTTCCATGCAGCTCACTGAGAAATGCCTGGTTACAGAATGTGCCTGCCATGGGACAGGGTGGCTCACACACTCTTCTGATGGCTTAAAAATGTTATTGCTGTCAAATGATGCCTCAGGTTCAATGCAAGCCTTGAGAAAAGAGTGACAGACAGAGATTCACACCTCCATTTACATCCTGTAAATTAAAAAAAAAAAAAAAAATTAAATAGTGCTATTTAAAAAATCTCAGTCCGCCATGATGATACCACCCTCCCAGGATGCCAGCTGATGTTTGCAGGGCTGCCAAATGGGAAAAACAAACAAAACAAAATAAGCAAAAACTACTGGGTGTCATGATGCTATCGTTTACAGTCACTGCTTTAGAAATTAAATAACAGCAAACTGGCTTCAGTTCTGGCTGCCCTGTTTCAAAAAACAACATAAAGAAGGGAAAAAAGAAAACAACAGGGAAAGAGGAGACAAAGAGCTGTCTGGGAAAGAGCAAAATGAACAGATGGGGAGTAACTGGGGAGTAACAACACAGCAAATGGTAAAGAAAATGCATACTAAATAATCAACAGCAAACAGAAAGCAAAGTAGAAACTTCTGTCAACACATTTGCATGGAGCGTATATCGCTGAGTATGTATCACAGGTATTTCTGTATTGATTCAGAGAAGCAGAAATGCAGCAGTCAGAAGTGATGCCCATGCTGCTGTGCAGCAGCAGCTCATGGCTCTGAGGTGGCAGGAGCAGTCTCCCGCCTCAGCGTGGCCTCTCCACGTCTGCACACTGAACTACTGTTGCCCACCTTGGGGCCCTCTCCTCTTCCTCCAGCAGTTTTGGCAGCTGCCCCATACCAATGATATGACAGCCCAGAAAGCCAACCGTATCCTGGGCTGAATCCAAAGAAGAGTGGCCAGCAGAGTGAGGGAGGTGATCCTGCCCCTCTTCTCTGTGCTGGTGAGGCCTCACCTGGAGTACTGTGTCCAGATGTGGTGTCCTCAGTACAGGAGAGACATGGACCTGTTGGAGCACATCCAGAGGAGGGCCACAAAAACGATCCACAGAATGGAACAACTCTCCTATGTGGACAGGCTGAGAGAGCTGGGGCTGTTCAGAATTCTGGGGACACCTGATAGTGGCCTTTCAGTATCTATAGGGAAGCTACAGGAAAGAAGGGGACAGACTCTTTAGCAGGGTCTGTGGTGATAGGACAATGGGAAATGGTTACAAACTAGACCAGGAGAGATTTAGATTGGATATAAGGATGAAGTTTGGAGATTGGATATAAGGATAAAGACATTGAGGCCCTGGAGCGTGTTCAAAGAAGGGCAACAAAGCTGGTGAGGGGTCTGGAGCACAGGGCTTATGAGGAGCAGCTGAGGGAGCTGGGATTGTTCAGTCTGGAGAAGAGGAGGCTCAGGGGAGACCTTATTGCTCTCTATAACTACCTGAAGGGAGGTTGTAGTGAACTGGGGGTCGGCCTCTTCTCTCGTGTAACTGGTGATAGGAATAGAGGGAATGGTTTCAAGCTGTGCCAGGGAAGATTCAGGCTGGATATTAGGAAATACTACTTCTCTGAAAGAGTGGTCAGGCACTGGAATGGGCTGCCCAGGGAGGTGGTGGAGTCACCGACCCTGGAGGTGTTCAAGGAACGTTTGGATGTTGTGTTGAGGGATATGGTTTAGCGAGAACCATTGGTGATAGGTGGATGGTTGGACTGGATGATCATATAGGTCTTTTCCAACCTTAGTGATTCTGTGATTCTGTGAAGTTTTTACAATAACGGTGGTGAGGCACTGTCACAGGTTGTCCAGAAATATGGTTGATGCCCTGTCCCTGGAGACACTCAAAGTCAGGCTGATGGGGCTCTGAGCACCTGATGTAGCTGTATGGCATTCATTGCAGGGGAGTTGGACTAGATGGCCTGTAAGCGTCCCTTCCAACTCAAATGATTCTATGATTCTATGACATCTGGAGCATCAGCTCCACGTGGTCTGCATTAGTGTGGCTGAGCCTCAGAGATTATTTCTGTAACTTCTTCCAAACTCTGTCAAGCGCTCCTGAATGTCTGCACTCATGTCCTGAGCAGAGCACAGGTTTCCACAGATGGTTTCAATAGATGGCCCGCAGAGCTGACAGGCCACAAGAAGTCACCAAACAAACCACACCCCACCAACATGTTGTGAAGAGCCCTCTGCTCTGCCACCTGCAGCACAGGCTGCTTCCCAAAACCACCCAAACCAGAGCAAAGCCCAGCCAAACAGAGCAGCCAGGCCTCCCAGACTGCAGGCTGGGAGCCAGTCAGTGCCTGGGCTCTGCTCGGACTTTCCAGCTCATGCAAAAGCCAGCGATCCAGTAACAGTGCCATCACTCCTGTGGCTGCACCACCACTGCTCATCATTTCTTGTCCAGGGATATCTCAGACTCTGGTGTCTGTGTTATCACAGAATCATACAACCATATAATCATTAAGTTTGGAAAGACCACTAAGATTATCTAGTCCAACTGCCAGCACATCACTACCATGCCACTAAATCATGTCACTCAATGTGACATGTATGGAGCATGACATGTCAGTCTGTGGGCAGATCTGCTGGGCAGGTTGGGTCAGCATGTCACCTTGGCAAGGTCCAACATGACCAGTGACTTCAGCAGCATCGGTTTGTTCAGTGCCCAGAGTAAGACACCCTGAAGGAGCCTCTTTGTGTTGGCTTAGAGTGATGCCTGCCAGCACGGCTCCCCATGTGCTCATGGCTTTGGGATGTGCACACCCCGCTGACCCAAGGCGGCTTCTATGAAGGGAAATTACTGCAAGAATTCCTTAATGAAATAGGAAGCTATTATTTCTCATTGACTATTTAGTGACCTTTAGGAAAAGCACAGCTCTGGGAAACAAGGCGCAGGTAAGATCGCACGCTAGCTTTTCTCTTGCAGATAAAAGCACGAAACCTCTAGCAAACAATGAACACTTTGTATCAAGCTGCTGAAGGCTAGTATCATTGATTTAACTTACCCTCACTCTGTGACAGACAGCATGAACTACTTAAAGAATTAAGTGACCTTGGAATGAAATAACTTGTATATCAAGTGGCAGTCCTACATATAATCCTTCTGATAGCGAGGTGTTCAGCAGAGCTTTTTTAAGCACATTACTTTGGTGTGTGGGGTTGGAGCAAAGTGGTGGAGATGCAGTGACTCCTCCGCCACCTCAGAATTATGATTACTTCATCTGTTCCCAAGTGATATTTTCTCTTCATCTTGGTCCCACCCTTACTGGAGACTGATAGCATTTCCTCTTTTCCCCTTGCCTGACCCTGCATGATAGCTGCTGTCACAGGGCTGGACACACTACCACTGCTCCACTACTGCCCTTCTCCATGGACAAGGAGGGGCTGTGGCAGACAAGTTACCTGCACATTTCCTCTGCTACATCCACATTTCATTGAAAACCACAGCACAGTGATGAGTAAGTTCCTTTAACAAACCAAGGACAGGAAGTAAAAAGTGACATTTCTTATGATGTGTGGAAGCAGCCTAGCTAAGGAAAGAATCACCCTCTTCCTCTCTCCCTCCCACGGAAGCCCGTCAAGCCCATCACATTTCTGATGCATAAAGCATCTTCAAAACGTCCTCAGAAAGACATTTTTCCTAGCTCTCACTATTTAAATTAGCAATCAATAAACATAAACCAAATTGGGATCTAACTGGGAATACGGATGTGACACTTAGCAGACTACTGGATTAGCGCAGCTGGGACACAGCTAATGCCACTGTTTCCAGACGAGCTGCAGGAATACTGGGGATTCACTAGTGTGCTGTGATTTAATCTCACGTACCTAAGGCCTCCTGCTCCTCTTTGTTTGAGGCATGCGGTGCCCAGGAGGCTAGTGGGAGCGATGAAACAGGAGGAGTGAGGAAAGTGCCAGGTGAAGGAGCTCTGAGCCAGCTATGGGCTACAGATACCCATTTGTTACTTTTTCTTCAGTTAGCTTTGATGCAGAATCCTCATGAGTATCCAGTCTCATCACATGCACTTGAGGCAGCATTACCTTAAAAACAGCGGAAGTATAAAGAAAGGGCTTTTGAAGCTTCTATTTCCTTTCTTTCTCCTTTCCACCAAGAACTACTTTTCTAGAGCAGGAATATGCATCATTTATTTCTTAAGAAACGTTACTGGAAACGGGAATCCAAAAATGGAGAGGCAACCTGGAATTGCATGAAGGCACCCTGGAGTGCCGTACAACTGTAAAAATTAAGAATGGAAAAGTCATCTAAATCCATTCTGCTGCCAGTGCTGAACAGCTCCCTACAGGATATTTACAAGTTTTTAGCGCCTTGGCCTTGTGCCTCACGTGCACTAGAGACATATTTCCAGGCCAATAAAACATCCCTTGTCATGGCTTAAAGCTGTAAGAATTAATTTATCACTAATTATTTCCTATTTAAAGACCTGCTCTTTGGATAGCTGGGACATAATTCTTGAAAATCACACTAGTTGAAGTAGAAGTGCACCATCCCCTCCAGCTCGTTGCCTATAAAGGCCAGCCCTTCAGATATTTTACTTCTCTCTATTTAGTTTCAACTCTCACAGCTGACGGGCTGCCCTTGGGACCTACCTGTCAGCCTGGGGGACAGAGAACACCAATTGCTGGGGTGCTGCTGGGGAATAACTTGGTTCCTTTCCCTGCTCCTCCTTGGGCACCTTCAGGCCAAGGCTGTGGGGCACACATGGAAGGGCTTTTCCTGTGTTTGTGCTGTCAGGGTGAGAGAAAGATATACCCCTTCAGACTTATCATGGAGCTAAGCCTGAGCTCTGACAACGTGAGACCTGACAAAGGAAAGATGAAGGTTTGACTTAACAGAAACCTAAGGAAATATGATTTCACTTTAAATAAGTCTCTCTTTGTCTCTCCCTCACGTACACACAATCCCAGCCTAAGTGATTTCATCTTTCATAGTTGAAGGTCAGCCATCTCAAGCCTCTATTTTTTCCATACTGAGTCACAGTTACTACCCTCCTGTCAGATCTGCACAATCAACATCCTAAAGAAACCACAAAAGCGAGGAAATTTGAAGTTATTGGACACTTTTATTTTAATGTAGCACCCGGTCCCATATCACATACATTTTCCAAAATTAGATGGGCATAGTATAGAGCTCTATACATTTTGTAGCTTACCACATGGACATTCTGCAGCTGTGAAAACAAATTGCTTAAATCTGGCTATCTACTTCATAAGTTTAAATTCAAATATATAATAGCTTCAGGGTATTTTTTTAGATTAATAACGATAATGCTTGCAATACGATTTTTGTATCAAAAAATCAGTAACGGAGTAAAACATAATGCATATGTTCATAGCACATTATCAAGAGGATAACTGGAAAAAGCCTTAAACTACATAATTTCTTCTCAAAGGTACTACATCATTTGGAGATCTTTTTCCTAAAAAAATAGTTTTACTCTTCAGTCAATAAAATACGTGACTTCACTAGGGCCTCTTTCCCATCTGACTTTCATAACTCCATGTATTTTCTTGTCAAGGACTGTGCTTGCTGAAGGCCAAAGGGCTGATGGTGCTGGAAAAAAAGAGACCCCTTAACCCCTGTCTTGAATCTTCCAGGCTGTCTTTCTCCTATTCTGGAAGCCCCAGTGGGAGGAAGGCAGCTTACATACCAGTGAAAGGCAATTTCCTTACCATGTCCACCCTAAACGCTCCCGGGAAGTCTTCCAACCCCAGCCATCCCAGTGGAGTTATTTTCAGCCCGAGTCGTAATCGCCCTGTGTTGGTTAGCCCTAACAGCACCGAGCTGTGCACATCTTGATGAAAGCTGGGCAAGTTCCTCTCTCCAGCATGGCTACAGAGTTCCTAGCAGTAACAGTACTGCTGTACACACAGGAAAAGTTCAGAGACAATCCTGTGAGTTGAGAAGGATATTTGCCAACTTACCAACAACAGGACTTGATCTACTAATTCATTAATGTTTTTGCTACATCAGCAAAACTCTCCGGAAGAGAGAATGGAGAACTCTTGGGAAAGAGGTGATAGTGTTTCCTCTGCATTCTAGTATTAATTTAATAAATAGGAGAAGGGATAGAAGATCACCAAGGACTGATGTTTTCTTCACAGACAGTTTGTTCAAATGAATGCTTCTGAAGTGGAAACCATTCACCTTGCATAATTATCAGGTCACTGTTTATATTTAAAGGCTCAAATAAAGATGGCTTGATCTATGAAGGTAACCATTCACTGTACTTAGCTAGGCATTCTTCCTCTTTCAGCACTGAATTACCACATACTGAAACAAATACTTCACAGAAAGTTATCGGGTGTAACAAACACGAACAGATCCATAAAGAAGTGCACGATCCCTGGACGTGTTCAAGAAACATTTAGATGTGCTACTGAGGGATATGGTTTAGTGGGAAATATTGGTGGTAGGTGGACGGTTGGACCGGATGATCTTAGAGGTCTTTTCCAACCTTGGTGATTCTATGATTCTATGATGTGTGAGTGAACACTTATACACGCAGTCTCACTCCGAGGAAGATCCTTACCTGGGATGTGCAATAGCTTCTTTAGGACCCTACTCTGCCCAGTCTTGTCTTGTGGACAAAACTATTTAATTGTCCAAACTGGAATAGCTACAGGAAAGCAAAGACATAAAAAGGGGCACCTTGCATGGTCAGTGCATGCTCCCAGATGCTAGGAAGCTATGTTCTAGCTTCTGTTCTTGGTTATCCTACCTTGCTGGAGATACTCTGCTTTGTACTAATGCTTACAGAAATGGTGAATCAAGGAAAGCAAGATTTGGTGTGTGGGAAGTTGCTTTTGCTCCCTGGTTAGGCACAAGTAGGTCCCAGCTTCTGTTCTGGGCCAGGAACGCCAGGGGCTTAAAGCTGATCACTTTCCTGTGATCTGCAATACTGGATTTAGATGTGAATTTTCACCAGTCAGAGTCTGTTAGTAGTAGCCATGGGCATGGCTGCATGAAACAACTGCCAGAAACACAGCTTCACTATGCCTTCTCCTGTCTCTCTCAAAATGTTAACAGCCTCCCAAAAGTAGGGAAGCTTTATTATTTTGGATGGGATATCACAAATGTTTAAGGACTGAGAAACACAGAAGAACGTTTTCAGGCAACAGATGCATAACACACCAACATTTCTCCTTGAATATCCTTTTTTGGTCTCCATGTCAACTACTTTACCATCATCACAGCAAATACCACACCAAACAGAATATGAATTAACTCATATTCTAGGCCTTGAAGCTAAGCATGGCATTTGATTGCACCTCTCAAAATCTAACCTCAGTGATAGTTACGTTATAAATTTACTAACTCCTACGGTACGCTAACAACTTAGTATATATTTCTTTGTTGGTAATCAGGTACTTTAGGTGGAAAAAGACAGAAAACAGACTTTTCTACTCTTAGATATGACGAGGAAGTTTTTCACTCAGAAGGTAGTGACGCACTGGAACAGGTTGCCCAAGGAGGTTGTGGATGCCCCATCCCTGGAGGCATTCAAGGCCAGGCTGGATGTGGCTCTGGGCAGCCTGGTCTAGTGGTTGGCGACCCTGCACATAGCAGGGGGGTTGAAACTAGATGATCACTGTGCTCCTTTTCAACCCAGGCCATTCTATGATTTTAGGATTCTTTGAATACCACCTATTCAATTAATAACTCAAGTGAAGTAAATGGATGATGACACCAGAGG
Source organism: Pavo muticus (assembly GCA_016647715.1). NCBI lineage: Eukaryota > Metazoa > Chordata > Aves > Galliformes > Phasianidae > Pavo > Pavo muticus. The sequence continues at coordinate 2,728,579 of JACDJE010000041.1, read as the reverse complement.
AAGCCCCTATTAAACACGAGAAAGTCACTCACTGTCTTAAAAATGCAACATGCATTTTTCTTCAGAATCATTGAAAAGCTTTTCTCAAAAATCACAAAAAGGAAAAACAAAAGGCGCCATATGGTTATTTCCAATTTAATAGCGGGGGTTTATTAACCAAACGACAACATGAGAACTAAAATGCAAACATAGAAGAGCACTTAACCTAATTAAAATTTCAGGACTGACTCAATGTTACAAATAAGCGATGTTAGTTTTCGAACAGCACCACTGATAGCACAAGGACAATAGCTCTTCTGCAGCTTCCAAGGAGTCTGCTGCTCTCACATTTTGTCACTGATCAGAAATGACCATCTGACTTCAGCTAAGCAACAGTCCCACAAAAAAAGTTCCAAATCTAGAGAAATGGCTGTTGCTCGTCCAGACAGTGATGTTTAGTTGAATCAAAAGCAATGTGTTAAAAAACAGATTTTTGTTAACAATTCTGCAAACACTTATTTCCACCTTTAGACTTCTGAATCCATATCCCACATCTGCAACCATTCCAGCAAAAGTAATCTGTTTCCTCATCACTTTACACTTTCCTGTTGATGTCATTCTTGTTTATCTCCAAACAAAACTCCTGGCTGCTCTGATGCCCTCCGATATCTCACTGCAGCCATGCTATGACACACCCTGAAGGGAGGCCACTAGTTATTTCAATTTTGCTCCTCCTTCCTCTCTACCTCAGAGCCATCCTACAGCTAATGGGAGAATGTGTAAGACCAAAAATGGTCAAAAAAAACCCCAATCTGTTGCACGGTTTTTGCAAGGTGTATACTTAATTAAGCCAATGAACAACTGGATATGAAACATACGCGGCATTGCGTTTAAGATGACTAACAAGTAGGTGACATTCCTTAGCAGCACAGCGCACATCATATCCATGAAGGGAGCAAGGTTATTAATATGTCTGAAATCACTCAGTATAAGAATATTGGCCCCTTAAGAGATAAAGCAACATTAATTAGACAGCTTCCAACACGAGAATTGAGATTAAAGCAAATGACCACTGCATCTATAAAAATCTTCCACAGAGTACAATTGGCCTTGGAGCAGACCAGGTAAAAACAACAATAATAATAATCTTTGTTTCTTCATTTGAAAACCAGATGGGCATTAGCAGCTTCATTCTATCAGCGGTATCTCCAGTGAGGTGCAACAGAACCTTAATGAAAGCCTGCTGTACAAAGCAATTGTTTCCATCATACATTTTACAATCTCATGTGCAGCAGTTTTGATCTCTCTCGTCTTTTGGAAGTACAGTTCTTGCACATGTCCTTAAAACAAATTAGCAGCTGTTAAAACAACAAAGCAGACCAATACAAATATACTTAGGACAGCTTTTACAAAAATGCCCAGAATGCATTTTTAACCTCTTGTTAGAAATACGTTGTTGGTTTAAAGAAATTTTTTATGCAGAGACACCGTCAGTTGCAAGCAAGTGATCAAATATGGGTGATAGGAAAGAGTTATAGCTTAAAAAACAGACTTTTTTTTTTTGTAATTTCCAAAATAATAAAAATTTAATATTTTTACTGTTCTCTCTTACGATTTGTAACTTATAAAATACAAGTTCTCTAACATTAAAATACATCTGTGATTGAATAATAAACAGCACTAAGAAAATAATTATCTGACACATGATTGTGGATAGAGACTCTTTTCGTCTAATGAGTTGGATTCCTGCTGTGCTTTCACTCCACAGGTCCTCTACCATCCTACAGGAACTGGTAACATCCAGGAACCCATCTCAGAGGATGGGTTTTACATTTAAACACTAATTCTGGAATTATGTACCTCTTAATATTCAGGATAGGAGGCGTTGCAAGAATATGTATAAATCAGGAATTCTTGGCATAAATAAAATACTCTCGTTCATTTCAGTGGCAAACTGCATTTACACGTTAGGCTGGGAAGAGGGAGAGAAGAAGGCAGAGCACCTGCCTAGAACCATCTGACAGTTTGGTATTTGCTTTCTGTACCTTCTCCATCTGCAGAGGCAAGCAAATGCAGCAGGGTGCAGAGGGCAAGCTGGACACCCCACTGCGGTCACCTCAGTGGTTGCAAGGCTGTTGGTGCACGTGCTCTGCTGCTGCACAGTGTGCTGGAGGTCACAAGACGGTTACAGGGCGTAGCTGCTCCAGCTGTGTTTCCAAGGCAATTCGTTCCTTGTGGACCTCCTGGAGGATGAAGAGAGGCACGCTGTCACTTTTTCAGCACTTGCACATAACCCCACACCCATGAAGAGCAGCCTGGCAAATTGTTGGTGCTGAGCAGAGGCCCAGGGCTCCACTGTTCCAGTAATTCTTGCTGTCCCAAAACACCACACCACTACCACTCAACCACAGGTAATATAGGTAATATATAGCTAACAGCATAGGCCTATTATGTGAATTTAAGCACACTGAAGGTAGTATATGGAAGAAAATAAAGACTATAGATAAACTCAATCAAATGATTTAAGAAGTTACGTTAATATTGAGCATGGAATCAGACTTTCATCTTGACTGGAGAACAAATGTAACTGGGGGTCCCTTGCCTTTCCCAATGCCTTCCCCACTGTGTTCATAATATACAAGGGAAAAGAAAAAGCTGTAGCAGATATAAAGCTGAAGTTGGTAATATCTTTGGACCGGGGGAACAATAAAAAAACAGAATGATATTTATAAGAAAGCAGGCCCTTAAGAACATGTTAAAAGACAAGCTAGCAGGTACCATGAACAACCAGTACTACATGCTTTCATAAAGAGCATTGTTTAGCCAGTCCATGTACACCAAATGCATGATTCCAGGAGACAGTGATGGAGCACAACTGATCAGATGACAAGATAGCTACACCTGCACTGGGTGCTACCATCACATTACCTGCACTTTTCAGAAAGACAAGGTACATCCTTTACACTTACTCTAGCTGCCAATGGAGCCGTATGCACATAGGTGGTAACTCTTCCTAGAATGTCTAATTTTAGCCACACATACAATACAGTTATTCTCTTCCAGACAGTTAGGAAGTAACGCAGTAGGTTTCATCTGAAAGGATGAAGAAGATTCTCTGCTGGCCCTGCCACACAACCAATTGCGGGGAGCTTTGTCACTGATTTTCAATGCATTCCTTACCTTCAGCTGCTGCTGGAGCTCACTGTTTAACCTGGCGAGCACAGCATTGGCTTCTTTGTTTTTTCGTATAGCAGTCTGAATAGCCCTTTTCTGCTTGGAAGACTGTCTGCCAGACAGATAAACAGAAAACATTTCAATTAACAGCCCCAACAACAGTGGCTGATGCCAGAAGACCAGCCATCCATTCTGTGCTTCTACACACTATACACACCGGACTATGCTTCAAAGACAAGTACAAACTACACATTTAAATGAAGAAAAATGTAACCCCAAAATGAGATGGCAGAATCAGGTGGATTACTTGAAAGTAAAGTGGTCACACTTCTTAATTCAGGTGACAGAAACATTTTAGGCTGTCTCAATTATTTTAAAATTTGATTCAGCTTAATGCCTTTGCATAGCTGTACTTCCTGCAGTGTCTGCACTTCAGCTGTTTTCAGACACTTGTAGAGTTTAATGATTCAGGAGTTGTTAAAAGAAAACACAAAACCCATTCTATTCAGAAAGAAAGGACATTGGCATGAAAATACTGTCTCAGATGACTTTGAGGAACTACTGATTCTGAAGCTTCTTCACTTAGAAAATTCATCTTTCCCCCCCGCCCCCACCAAACTAGTTATTTCTACCAAAACCACCTGATGTCACAAGCAGATACAGGTAGATGACTTGCCTCATCTCTTTGGCTGTGTAGCTAAAAGATTTACCACCTATTGTCATTTTGACTTTACAGCCCATGGTGACCGATTTGGAGGAAACTGCTGTTAGGCAGATAGGTATGAACAGAGACAGCTCAATAAAGATCGACCTATTCTAAGAGATGGAGGTAATGAGAGGAGAAAGGAATGAAAATATAGAAAATAGTGGCTGAATATCCAAGCCCCATTCCAAATAGGTTACTTTAAAGTTTTACATAAGACAGGAAAAGTTATTTAATGATGAATTTTATCTAAAACAGATATCCTATTTAAATAAGGTCCATAATGGTATGCTGTCCTCATTAGCTCATTCTCTTAACAGAGCTGATGGCACTGGTCTTTACAACAGACTCTTTTGCAGCACAGTCTGGTCTTTATGCTATTATCTTCCAGTGAACCATCAGTTTTCTGCTTCACTATTTTGCTTCAAACTGCTCTCCACAGGCTACAAAGTAAAACCAACAGGAAAAAAACAGCAACACATACACACACACACACACACAGAAAAACAACCCAGGAAGATACAGCCCCATTATTATTTCAACTTTTAAGGAAAGTGATCAACAAGACAGGATTAAGTTGAGACATTAACAAATGCTATTATCAGTCTCTGAACCACTATGGAATTTGCACTCCCAAAGGACAAAACAGCACATCCTAGGAGTCTTATCATTTCTTCTAAACTCCATCTCTGAAACACAGTTTTGGCCTGTTGACAAATGGTTTGCCAAGAACAGCTCAGCTGACTGGGGCGGTTCCATTTAGCTTCATGCTGAATCAGATATCTTTGCAAGGCTTTGGGTGAAGGCAGGCTAGGCAATTTCTGCTGAGGGAGATGTATAGACCCAAAAGGGCTTCAAATGCCTTCACTTACCATTTCTTCTTCCCCTTCTATACCGCTATCAAATACATATATGCTGAAATCCTACAAGTTTTGTTGCTAACAGCTTCAACCTTTTTTTATGAGAGCAAACAACACATGCTGGGTTTGGCACTAGATTATCACGCGTGGTCTACGGCTCATTTCTAACCCTCCTTGTGAGGAAGAGATGTCACAAGGATATGCCCAGCATCAAGCATATAACAACTCAGATTCCTGGGCACTGAATTAGTTCTATCTGTCCAAGTGAATGATCAAAATTCCATAAGATTTGTGCAAGGTGAAAACACACACTCACAAAGCTTGTGAGTTAGGAGTTGAGTTAGAGATGTTGGCTGAACATCAAGGCTTGCTCTTCAGATGTGCCTACCAGGCGCAGAGGTAGGACAAATCAGGACCTTTTGCAGAGGCTTACCAACTTGGAATCATTACAGCCTTAGTCTGCACTGGAATGGCCAGATGAAGATTTCAGAAACCTGTATCTTGTGAAGTATTCTCATAGCCAGAATTGTTAAGCACAAAATCACTCAATGAGCAAACCCTGCCACATCAGATCTGATGATGCAGTTAGGCATGCATGGTATAGCTTGTTTACTTTTGGACTGGGAGGTGAGGCTTCGCTGCCGGCAGGGAAGAGGTCACATTTATGGTAGGAGAAAGCTCGGGGGTCTCCAGCCCCTGCACCTCTGTCCGGAGCTTCCTGCGGGCCGGTTTGGACGGCGGCTGAGCAAGAACAACTTCCTGCAAGGGAGAAGCACAGCAAAGTTAAGTCAGGTCGTATGTGTCCTGTCACCAGGTCTGGACAGAAATTGCTGACATCTGGCCTAAGCTTTCATAATTTAAAGTGGTACAGGGCTTAATCTAAATTCGGTAATAGCCTCTTGGGTTTTTGACTTTGTTCAAAGGAACAATAACTCCTATGACCCTCTAATGAGTGAAGCGATTATGCTGGCGTTTCATCTTCATCTTGATGACAGGCTCTTCAGAACCAGATTGTATTTGGGAAAGGGATAGAAGGGGTGTGAATGCATACACTAGCCCTAAGTTGGCCCCAAATCATCGTGACCTAAGCAAGATTTATTTTTAACTGCGCTCAGTCAATAGAAACCAATCATCAGTCATTTCCATCCCATCTCCTACCTCAGTCCTTCATCTCCTGGCACACATTCTCTCCCTGCTTCTCCTCCACTCTCTTACAAGAAGCAACATTGAAAAGAGCTTAGGAAGACACATGTATAAAATCATCCATGCAAAATCAACATGCTGAAAGTGTAGAGAGAGTCCACTTTGCAGGTAAAACAAAAAGCTTTAGATTTTTATGCCTTTAAGTGGTAAGAACTATTTTCATTCCTTTAAATTAAGTCTTTTTTTTTTTTCTTTTTTGCAATGGGAAGTGGGTTTAATGCTTTATAGCTGCTTTTATGCTGAAATATAAATATGTGCCTTTCAGAGCATTTAATTACTAGATCCCTTCTACAAGCAATATAACTTTTACTGCTCAATTTCTAGAATGAGAAAGCTAAGACACAAAAAAAATGAAGTGATTTGACAAAAGTTACACATTTAACGTCACAATCAACAGCAGAGATCAAGTTTTACTATCACTTGCACAGTGCATGCTACTGGGCCAGGCTATCTTCCTTACTACAGTTTGGCCATTTGTTAATAATATAGGAATAAAACTAAACAAAGAAACACACAGTGACAAAGCAATCCTAAGAAAAAGAACTGTAGTAAACAGCCTGACTCAGCAGAAGAGACTGCTATGACTGACATAGCTCCAAAAAAAAAAAAACCTAAGGCCATTAGTAATTAAAATTATTAGATGAATTAGAATTATAAGGAGAGAAGGGGTTTAGACATTTAAAAAGAAACAGTTCTGCCATTACTTTAAAAACAATTCAGAATGTGATGAGACTTTTTAATCCAGATATCAGCATATCAGCACCGCACAGATCTCAGATAACACTGTGCTCTGAAATCCTACGCTTACACATAGCTCATGATGTATGGCAGGAAAGGAACTTGTGTATGCCTTCAACAGCTATGAACTGCTGGGATTCCAAGTACGTAAGCCCAGTCTACCTTAAAACTTCAACATACTACAAAATCCACAGGATTAATCTATATTCCATTTCAAGCACAGTACTGGAAGAAATACCCAATATCTAACAGCGAAAGGGCTTTTTGGCTGTTGTTACACCAGCCTACGAGGTGAGTCAGCACTGTTCCAACAGCGTGCTTTCTGCACCCCACAGCCAGGTGCTGCTCTGTATTTTCGGGAGCCCAGTGGGAAGAGGGTGAGCATGAAGAAGGTGAACCACAAGAATTTCATTATCCTAGCCGGGCTACAAAGTAGGAAGAAACAAACAGGGCTAGGATAGAAATAGCATGTGGAGCTAGGACACTGCCTGGAAAGCTTCATCATGTACAGGAATGGAGCATTTGTCTGCACCTCCAGCTAGGGAGGAAGTGTGATGACGCTCCCTGGCAAGATATGTACTAGACATACCACCTGACAGCAGTTCTTGACTGGGCTGAGCAAATGTTTTGTGGATGCTCTTTAGATGCTGAAGGGGATGGAGAAGGGAGAATCTGCCTTTGCCCCCTGTCAAAAATCTGTTTTGTCTGGGGCTGATGGAAGGAGGCAGGAGGAACATGACCAGGAGCAGGGAAATGCTCACAGACACTGATGGGGCTACTCCATTCATAGGCCAGGATCTGTGAAGAATGCCACTACAACTTCAGTGATTACTTCATACAAATTTTGTTCATACAAAAGGATATTAGAAATTGCACACCGTAAGCAAATATTTTGAGCAAATCTCCCCCACTGTAGGTACATTTAGTAGCAGATTCTGACTTGTAGCAAAGAAGTATGTTTACATCATAACTGAATCCTTAATAACTGGAAGCAAGAAGTGCGTCACAATTTGGAAGAATTACAGTGAGACAGGGGTCAAGTACAATCAAATCCTTTTTTGTCTCCCCTAAGGCTTCACAAGCCCCTATTGATTTGAAACAAATGGGAAGCTGCCTTTCTTCAAGCACGTGCACTGATGTGTATGTACTAAGAGCCTTCTTAATGATTTATCGGAGCTGATGTCACACACCATCCCAGATCTCTCTAGCGCCTTGACCTCCAGAGAAGATAAACATGTAAAAACGTAACCCTAACCCTCAGTTTAATTGCTTTAAATCTTAAAACAACTACGTTTGTTGATGAAGGCAAATCACTCAACAACGGTACAACACGCAGGTCTCACCTTTTTTGCTGAGCTGTTTTCTTCTGCCTGTGACGGGGGTCTATTCATCTGAGGATGTAATTCAACCTCAGATACTTGCTCTGTCTGTAACAACAAATCAGTCATTGCTACACCCACAAAACAACTAGCGGTCACATACAATAATGTCAATGAAAGGAAACATTATACACAAAAGAAAAGTTACTTAAACAATTCAACGGGGGGGTAATAGAGTCCTACGGTGACAGCTGAATGGATGACATAAATCTTTTGTTGACTTCTAATGAAACCATTTTCTTGCATTTTATTTTGCTAGGAAATAAGAGAAAAATTGTTGTGGTTTTTTTTTCTTTTTTCTTTTTTTTTCTCTTTTTAATCATAGGTTTTGCTTTAACCCTCCCNTTCCTGAGAAAAGTTAGGAACTGTATCCATCTCTACATACAAATGACCTTGTTCCCAGAATTCCTTCCAAGGCTCTCCCTGAGGCCTAGGTACTCAAATGAAAAAACAAGGTGAGGGTGGATAAAAGCTAGAAGGATCGTGGTTGCACCCCATCACCTTATCATCTCCCAAAACTGATGAAAATTCACTGGCGTAAGCCTCTGTCTTTGAAGCTGGTAATGCTGGAGTGAGTAAGTATGAATTACACCAAAAATTCCAGTAAAGTTACTGAAAACACTAGCCATAAAAGAAAAAGGCAAATAATCTTCTTCCTTCCTTCCTCCTCTCTCATGTTTCAAACAGAAACCAAGCTGAACCCTCAAAGCACAGGTTTACACTTCAGCAAACCACAGCTCCCTCCCAGCAGCGTCTGACACAGGCGAACATCAGAAGGAGGGTTAACCCTTGGCGGTGCCCGCCCTGAGATCTTCCAGCACCATTCAATTTGCTCCAGCAGGACGTAGCACGGCACATCTGCTACACGAGGGCACCAGGATTTGGAGCTGCCTGTCCCTGGGCATGCTACAGCAAACACGGTATAAACAGGGCACGCCTGTTTTCTGTCTAGAAAGCCTCAGCTGGCTTTTGAAGACGGGAAGGCAGGCAGCAGCGGGGAGGCTGAGGGCACTTGGCACTCTCAGGCTGCCTCTTCTCTTTCCCAGCTCCTGTCAAGTCGGAGCCAAGCTGACAGCGGCCCCCAGGCAGGACAGGCAGCCTGCCATCGTGCGCTCTCCTCCAAAAAGACTCATTTCCACCCAGGTGAAGGCTTGTGTTTAGAAAAAAGGAGTTCAAGGCGAACCTCAAACTTTAAAGGGGCTGGGATTTTAGCCAAAAAAATAACCTGTCTCACACTGAAGAACCTAATTTGCTTTTGCCAGGAGATTTACACTTAGACCCATCAAGCTCTGGAGCAGTCAGAAGTTTCACAGCTTTTAACCATAGGTTAAAAAAATGACAGAATGTGCAGAATTCGGTGGTTTTAAAAATGAAGGACTTTTTTCATTCCTCTTCTCCTTCTGTTGTAACAAAAACAATAAGAGCTCACCAGAAGGCTGCAGGGGAAAAGCAGTTCTGTGAGGTTACTGCCTCTCTTCAACCGTACAGTGTTCAACATGTACACAGAGGGGAGAGATCTGTGATCTTTTTTTAAAATGCATGTGAAATTCCTCTGGAGAGGAGGAAGATTTGTCTTGGCTGACAAGATTGCTCTCCCCCTCCTCTAAGTGTGCCACATCTGTAGTGTTATCTTATGGCAAAATAAAAATAAACTTACTGTAACTTTCCACTACTATTTGAATAGTAGTACTGTAAGCTATTGGTTAGCAACATTTCAATTCTGGAAACCTTTCTCGTGGATTGAAGAGCTCCTTTTATATCTGCTGATTTCTGGGACAAATAGGAGAGTGAAATAGGAAAGGCAATCTTTTTTTTCTGTCTACAAAAATCAAAGACCTTTAAAAATGCATTTAATGCAACGTAACATTTCTTTATCGGCAATCTGAATAGCCCATAACCTCCCTGACTTCTACGACCACTTTTTATACATTTGAAAGAAATCAAGGCTCAAAGCACTGCTAGCTGCAGTCTGGCAGATCTGCGGGGCTTTCACAAAAGATTTGGGGATAGCAAAGCTCAAATCCCCAGCAGGGCCACACAATAAAGTTGGCATCAAATCACATCACTTTGACAAATCACTCATTTAGGGACATCATCAAGAGTAAATCTAGTATTTCGGAGAGTCACGTAGTATGCATGCTCTCTGAAGTCCTCATGGTATAGCTTTGCTGCATAGCACAGTGCAATGGTAGATGTGTGAGAGCCAGCTCTGAAAGACCTTTCTTTGATAGGGGGCACCAGAACCCCCAGCAATATGGCCAGGCAAGCTACTTCTGGTGCTCATGCTCTTGTTGGAGTCTCCATCAAACCTGGCACCATAAGCAAGAATTCAGCAATTTTTTCTACAGAACGGAAGAGAAAGGAGACCAACTCCCTCTTACTTATGTGTAGATAAAATGCAGTGTATTCAAGCAATGTAGAAATAACCAAGTAGACTTGAATTATGCAATATCAATTACAAATAAGAAGGAAAACTGAAATTAGAATAAGACAATGGGCCTGGAGAAAAAAAGAAAAAAAAAGGAAAAAGGAAAAAAAAAAAGGAAAAAGAAAAGAAAGGAAAATAAAGGAAAGAAGAAAAAAAAGGAAAAAGAAAAAAAGGAAAACAAAAGGAAAAAGGAAAAAAAATGAAAAAAGAAAAAAGGAAAAAGAAAAGAAAGGAAAAAAAGGAAAAAGGAAAAAAATGGAAAGAAGGGGAAAAAAAGGAAAAAAAAGAAAAAGGAAAAAGAAAAAAGAAAAGAAAGGAAAAAGGAAAAAAAATGAAAAAAAAGAAAAAAGGAAAAAAAAAAAGAAGAAAGAAGAGAAAAAACCCACCCTAATAATTGCAGAAAAACTGATTTTTAAAAAGTGCCTTCATTGCAGGAGAACATTATATTAAAGTGAAGAAAACTGAAAAGGGAAAAAAACAGTAAACTTTTGTCCTGGTGGAAGGAAATACAAATAGGAGTGCTGATACCAAAAGTGTGAGATTTTCAAATTTCCAACAGTTTGATAACACATTTCCTAGCAATACATCACACACACACATATATATATGCATATACATATATGCATATATATTTGAGCAGCTGAGTGCTGTGATGGGGCAGTCAGCCCCACAGCTGTGGCAGCTGTGTGGCTGTGGTACCTACAGGCTGAGGCCAGGCCACAAGGCCAGAAAGAGGGGCTGCGCACAGATCAGCCTGCAAAGCTCAGCAGGCGCTGGGGCAGGGACTCGCTGAAGCAGGCGGATGGTAAGAAGAAATAAATACCTACATTTGAGCAAGAAAAAAAAAAAAAAGGAACTAGTTCTGGCGGTGCAACCCATCCATGCACAATGAATGAAACCGAGCGACTGCCATGTCCCTAAAGTGCCACCTAGTGGCACGCGGGACAGGCCATTTCTCAGTGTTTCGCTTAGAGGAGAGCACAATTAATAGCTGCCTGCATTATTCAGAGCCTGCAGGCTGCCCCTGCCCCACGAAGTGGGCAGGCAGCAGGTGCTGACACCATAAGCCTCAGCTCTTCAGAGTCCGTCGTTTGCTGGTCACGCAGAAGCTGGGTCTATGCATTAATGATTTGCCAGCAGAGCTCTGAGTTCCCACCTATGAAAGTCTTCGTTTCTCAAAGTGATGGGCTTTTGACGCAAGTGCCCAAGCGTAAAGAATCTGTATGCTGCTGCAGTGGATTGTGTCTGGGGCCTGACACCACTTAACCCTGGCAAAAGCCTTTTGTGTAACCGCAACTTGCATCAATGCTAAGAAGGTTTGCTGATTCAACTAACCCAAACAAGTCCCCCAGGCAAGGCTTGAGAGGCTTTACTAATATGTTTACAAGATGTACAACAATAAACTGCCTCCCTCCATCACAGCAATAAGAAACTTTGCCTAGATCTTGGAAATCTCTCAGTGACATTGTATTTTACTTTGTAAAACTCAACAATCTAAAGTCTTGACTATCTAGAGAGATTATACTGCTTACGCAATATGGTGTTCCAAAAGAAAATTCAGTTACAGTAGTGTGAAAATGCTCAGATGGAAGCGTCTCATTCATGTCCACAGAATTGAGCAAACTTCTGAAACAGCAAGTACTGGTATGGGTGGTTTCACATCCAGGGTTATTGTAGCCGGGAAAAGAAAATCCTGCCTATGTGCGCTACCAGCAGTGCTAAAGACATTTTGCAGATCAAACCTGAAAATATCTTGATTTTGGGAAGTTAAGTGACCACAGAAAAATGCATCAGAGTTTCTTCTTTTGGTGAAGAGTTGATGGTTGGACTAGATTACAGGTGTCCGACATTCTACTTGCCTGCACCACACTGAATGAAGAGGAATTGTCTTGGGCTGCATATATGTAGATCATTCCAAAAGTAATGCCTCCCATTTATTTCCATGGAAACTACAACAGATACAAAGAGCACAATAACACTGTTTGATAGACCAAATTCTCAGCTACAAAACACTGCTCTTAAGCAGTCACCACCATGAGCTATGCAACGTCACCACCGATGAACAAGAGTCTACATGCTGTGCTCGTATCAATCCACACCAGCGAATATGACCCACTGTCACTGCCACCACTGCTGAAATGCACCACCCACCACCTCACTGTGCTCACATCCACTGGTTGGTCTGCAGAAATGTTCAGCAAGCATCACTGAATGTCAGCGGGTACCATTTTTTCTGTATGGAGGAATTCAATTCCACTCCTGAGCTTCATTCGCATTTCTATGTCAGGCACTATTGTGTCAGACTGCCCCTCTGCTACCATCTGCCACACAGCACTAAAACGTAATGGAATACCGGTGGGAAGGTTCAACCTCTCTACTGTGCCATAGTAGAGGTCTGCCTCTGATGTCATGGGCCAACAGAATACATAGGAGGCATTACTTCTGGAGCAGCCCTCATAAAACATATAGTATAGTTAATGTATATAAGCATCAAAACATTTTACTTTGTAATATTTTTTATTAGAACATAAAAAAAGGAGAGCAACAAATTCACAAAACTAGTGGGATATTTGGCCTTGTTTCTATGAAACAAACACATCAGCCTGGTTCGATGGCAGTGGCTGCTATTCTCAGTGAGCTCTCAATGGGTTCCTCAGAGATTTTTGATGACGTTTTATTCTTCCTGTGCTTCACCCTTGAAAATAGTTGTTCACAAATGTATGTAGTGCCAAAATGCAAAGATACAAATAGGACGTGACTGTGAAGTGAGTGGCATTTCTGCGAAAATAGGGATTATAAAAGTCCAGAAGAGAGACATGATCAGGTTTTTGAATTGAATACCTGCAACTCAATTGAATGACTGCAACTCTAAAGATGCCATCTGAAAATGTGCAGGTCATGCATTTCTGTTGATTGAAAACAGAGTCACAGATTTATCAAAAAATTGATAATTTTTTGGCAATCTTGAAACCTGATCTCAAATTCCTGTATCGGAATGGAAAGCGCGGCTGCATATTTTTCACTGTTCCCAGCACTGTGCTTAGCCAATGAATCTAAGTGCATACAACTATTTGCCATCACTTGATTTAGCACTGCATTGCGCCCCGTGCCCTGGCTTCAGCCCTGGGGCTGGGTTGGGCCGCTCAGTGGGGCCGCCACCATGATGGTGTGCAGCAGTGGCAGCTGCAATGCAAGCTGTGCTGGGCTGTGGGTTGGTCATACCTGGACTAGATTATCTTAGTGATCTTTTCCAACCTTAATCATTCTATGGTTCTTCCAAGTCTCCTGAAGAGTTTCCCTTTGCATAGATCAACATCCAGTTATTAAGATGTGGTATCTCCTTTTCCCCCACTCATATATTCTCCCATTCTTGCTAGGAAGAGCCCTATGCTCCTCATTCTTCCTGAAACAAGATAAAATTGGCCAATAAAGTCTCTGTAAAATGGTCACAGCCTGAGACCAACCTATGGCCAATACTGAGTGTTAGGACAGACAATTCCTCAACATTAGGGAGGGTGTTAGGTACTGTGGATGCCCTCTGCCTCATGGTCTGATCCTGGACCAGACGGTCATAACCCTCTCACTGCTCCACAAGACAATACTTAACAATACTTTTCTAAAGGAATATGCAACACTCACTTAAGTACTAAGCACTGGAATAGGCTCCCCAGGGAGGTGGTTGGGTCACCATCCCTGGATATGTATAAAAAACCTTTTGGATGTGGTGCTCAGGGACACGATTTAGCGGGAGAGTTGTTAGAGTTAGGGTAGTATGGTTAGGTTGTGGTTGGACCTGATGATCTTTAAGGTCTTTTCCAACCTGAGCGACTCTATGATTCTATGATTCTAAGGGCTTTGAAAGCCTCAGATGAAAAATTTTCTCAACTGTATGAGAATGCATTACTTTACAATTAGTTCTTTGCTTACATTTCCTTCTTTTTCTTTTTTGCTTTTGTTTTTGTTTTTGTTTTGTTTTGTTTAGCAATGCTGGGTAATATATAGACTTCACACCTGTTTCTCAAGACAGTCCAGTCCATAACCAGTCTCCCACAACAGAAGGTCCTCATGGAGCTTTCATAGTTCTGTTACCTGAGAGCTTTTTGCAAGAGGTAAAATATATATATATTTGATCTTTTCCACAATTGAGTCCAGCCCACACTTACATTCCAGGCTAACTTTACACATGGAAATAGCACCACTGTAGTCAGTGGCACCACTTGCAGAAATGAAATTATCTCTGTGCATTCACTGGAATAGTCCTTAATCATTACCTATACAGTGTCACTGCTTAGCTTTGCAAAAAAAAAAAGCATTGAGAACAGCTTATCCGTATGAAAAAGTGGGATACTAAATACGCTTAACACTCAGTATGTGCCCATTGCAATCTTCTATCATCTCTAAGTAAGTTCATTTAAGAGGTATTTTTCTCCTTTCTAAACATTCACTTTTTTCTGTGTTCAGTGGCAATTTCTAAGAAGTCAAGATGTCTCATTTCCAGTTTCTGTGAGTCTAGTCTATCCCACACTGAATCATCAATTCCTTTTATTGCTTGTTACAGAAACTGAAAATGATAAGACAGAAAGAAAACCCATAGGGATGCAAATGCAACAAGCTCCCGGGGTCTCAGTGTGCTGTCGGCTTCCTCAGCACACTGTGCAGCCCTAAAGTTTTGATAAGCTTTTTCTTTCCCCGAGCTATCTGAGGGCTGCTGATAAGGTTTAGGCAAAAGGCAGCAAATACAAATAAATTGCTGCAACATTCAGCCCATTCGCAAGGAAAGAATAGGACCCAGATGGAAGCATTAACAACAACCTGTTTTAATACTCCACTTCTACAAAACCAGATGAATGAGAGCTAGGAAGAGGTATGTGCCTTCCACATGAGATATAGGCATTGGATTCTTGGCTTGCTTTGTTGTTGATGTTACGATAAATGTGAAGCCAAATTCAAAAAGTTATTACAACACATTTTAATTAAGATACTCGCTCTTATTCCACCACTCTCCCAGAAACCTCTTTAGAAAGCATTTTATGGCAACCATCAACTACTTCCCAAATTCAATTCTAACTAACTGCACTAGTTTCTACCACTTCTCAAACCATAATTTATTTTGCCTAGCCATTTTAGATTTAATATATAATTTCATGACAGAAGAGGATTACCCATTTGTATTATATTAGAGTGGCAGATGGCGAAGTCTTTCATGCTATAGAAGACTTTCAGTTTTATTATAGTTACAGGCTTCTTATGTACCTAATGCACTGATTATACAATATATGTTAATCTGCAGCCAAGACAGTGGAGACGATCAGAAACCCCCACCGTTTTATTGCACAGTGATTGTAAACGCAAGCTAAAAAAGTACTCCTTTGCTTCAATATAACATGGCTGCTTAGGAGAGAACCATCATGTGTACGAATAGTGGACTGCCAAAAGCAAAATCGTTTTTTTCTTTTCTCCATAACAAAAAAGTTCCCTCTCATCCCTCCAGATGTCTTGCCAGCAGGACATATTCCTTACATAATTTTACACAGTGAGAAGGCACCTCAGTTGGCTGCACATTTTCTCCAAACAGCCCCATAACAGAACTCAGCAAACCCTCTCTCATCCTCTTAGCAACTCAGGCTTTACCCAGATGTCAAAGGCATAGGCTACACAAGGCAACCAGGGGACCAGCAGGTGTGGGTTATTTTGGTCAAAGTGGGGGAAAAATTTACATTACCCAAGGGAGACTTACCAAGATCAGTCTGTCAGGACCTCCAAATTTAACTAGACAAAGCCAGTTATTGGCAGAGGGGATCCCCAGAACCAGCTCCCAGCATGGAACCAGCTTGTTGCCATTCCACTAAGGAGTCCGGGAGCTCTCAGCAGGATGGATGGGAGCCCTTCCTTCCCCACCTCTTCAACTCAGCGCCACAGATTAGTGTGGGCACACTTAATTTGCTGTTACAGACATTTCTTGAACTGGGTCCCAGTTTTCACTTGCAATTCCTGATGATGAACAGCCAAAGGGCTTTGAGGAATTAGAAGTATCAAGTAACATTCTGAGAGCAGAACATTCAATAAGTTAAAAAGAATAATATCTTAGCTTTCCAACAAAGCCAGGTGCCTGTAACTGGGAAGGGTGACCCACCTATCATCCCTCACAGCATTATGTTTCCATGATTTCACCAAATCAATAGTAACTAATGCTAACGATGGCCTCTAAACTGACAGCTTAACTCTGAGCTCATATAACATAGTGAGATTTTAATCTTTACAGCTGCAAGGTACTCAGGATGCTTCACAACTTGTTTATGTTAAAAACTGCCTACCTACTCCAACTTCACTAGAACACTGCTTTAGACTGTAATTTTTGTCAGTGCCCATCAAAACTAGAAGCATGGAACAGCTGGGAAAAGCAGGTTCCAAGGTCTCTAGAAAACAAAAGTCCAGCACAAATCAGAGCTAATTTGCAAAACCAACAGGCTTAAAATTTAGACTCTGGGAAAAGAGACCAAGAACATGGTTTTTTTTTCAGCCAAGATATACAGGGTTTTCTTCCAGTCCCACAGTTTTCAAATCCCCTTATGCTGTACCAGCAGGATACCATCACTGCAGGACAGGAAGATACTAAAATAGAGTAATTTAAATAAAGGAATGTTGATCTAATTGGGCAATGCTGCAGATACTGAGTTATGTTGGAAAAAATCCTGAAGTTTTACTTGCTCTTCAGTGCTCATCCATAATTCCTATTAACATAAGTATGTCACTAAATCTTTCATAGTAAGCAATGGCAGTAAATGGCTTCTGTATGCTTAAATGCCAAAAGTAATAAACTTTATTTTGTTTTCCATTAAAAAAATAATAACAGAGGCTTATGTGAGATGTGCACACACATGTTCCATTCCAGCTCAGTTCCAGTGGAATGTTATTCACAGCACCCAAAATTATTTCCTGCTTGAAATTTGTACCACAGAGAATCAGCAGTGTATGCTGCTGCCTTCCTATTGTGATTCCTACACCACGCTGAATATTTCAACAAGCTGTAGGTTGCCTGTTCTACATACTATCACGTGGGGGGTCCAAAACTCCTAACAACTTGTGCCTTAAAGAAAAAAAAATAGACCAGAAAAGCCATAGGTATAGCATGTCCTGAGAAGTAATCAAGAGGGGTAAGGGCAGCACCCTAAGTCACTGCAATAGCTTGCAGCATATTAAGCATTTATGGTCACAAGATGAAGGAAAACTGATACAAATACAATTATTCTTAAACCCAAGCAGCTACTACAGATTTGCTAAGTGTAAGATGTGCTATTAGGGATAACGTTGCACACAAGCATATACAAAGAAGTAAAATGAAAACACTTCAAAACAAACATATTAGCCAAAATAAAACTCTAGTCTTTATATAAGCCTGTTTCCATACAAACTCTTTCTAAGTGCCCTTCACGGAATTTAGGCAAAAACTGATTTCTTTTTTTCTTTCAAAAGAAAAGCAGCATGAATTGAGGGTTGTAATAAAGCATTTCATACCACATTTCACAACATCTTACTGGAAACATCAATTCAAAACAGTTGGAGGAGCAGAGAGATATGAGTTGGAATTTGGACTATAAGATCATAAATCAGAGATAATGGAAAAATGAATTGCAGTACCTCTTCACACTATGTAAACTTGCCTTTTGTCCATCTTTATTTTACTCATTTGCAGTCACCACAGCTATTTCAGATGAAAGCATCGCTGCATTAAAGAAATGCCTGGTGAAAGTTCTGAGGAAAACCTGGGTATGGGTTATATGGAGATATAAGTTGACAAAACACTGACTTTGGCAACGGAGAAAAATACGAAGGAGATTGAGTTACCAAGGTGACCTGACAGCGGCATTTCAGTATCTAAAAGGGCGCTACAGGAAAGAAGGGGACAGACTCTTTAGCAGGGTCTGTGGTGATAGAACGAGGGGAAATGGTTTCATGCGTAAAGTGGGTAGATTGAGATTAGATACAAGGAAAAAGCTTTTTACTATGGGGGTGGTGAGGCTCTGTCACAGGTTGCCCAGAGAGGTGATGGATGCCCCGTCCCAGGAGACATTCAGGGTCGGGCTGGACGGGGCTCTGAGCACCCTGATGTAACTGTGGTGTCCCTGCTCATTGCAGTGGTGTTGGACTAGATGGCCTTCAGAGGTCCCTTCCAACTCTAGTGGTTCTACAAGTTACCATAGCTTTTCAGAGGCCATCCAGAAGAAAGAAACAGAATGAATCCACCAACCTAAAGCTGGTGCAGAAGTAAGAACAGCCACAGTCACATCTGTGAAGGTGTCTCCCTACTAAAGGCAGGGCTGACGGTATTGACTCACACTAGAGAGGACAGTCCCGCTAGTCAATTCATCTCAGGATCTCAAGATTCAAGCCTCACACAGTAAGACTGCACTGAGCTACAGAGTGGAGGCTCCCAGTTTCAGCTTGTGCCACAGTCATCCAGCGATCCAGTCCTTCTCCACGTTACTCAGCTGGCTCTGCTGTGGACGCAGAGCTGGATGTGGAAATAATTTAAGAAGTCTGCAATATGACTGGAGATATTTGGCATGCTGTGACTAACCAGTGTTTCAGTAACTTGCTGAGCAGGATTACTTTGGAGGATCTGACAGGAAAAATAATGTTTCCCTAAAGGTTGAAATAAATTCTTCTAAAAACAACAGCAACCGTGGGCCAAGATCAAGACACTGTTTCTACATTGCTATTAATTAAGCTATCCCTTGGTAGCTCTCTTTTATGCACTTTAGCCTTTACATCACAGGAGCTCTCTAATCTCACTTGGAAGAGCCAACTGGTCCATGCTGGTTCTCATCCATCCATAGAAAACTGCGGTTCTCAGAAGAAACTGTTTCCCTCTCCTCCTCCATAAGCTGATTTCCAAACCTGAGCCAAAACAATCACACCATAAGCATACTTACTTGGTGTACAGCCCCTGAAATATGTGAGGCTCACTTCATTTCCAAGGTATATTTGTCATTAGCAGTACTTACCTGCAGGCATACAGCTCAATGTTAAGGCAATACAATAGGATTTTCAACAACATTGTTGAAAATTAAGTTAAAATGAAAATTTAAGAAGAGATTGGTAAATCCTGAAACAGGAGAAAGCTGAATGCGTCATTTCAACATCATGGCTTTTCCTCACATTTTGATCCTGCTTCTGTTTTGAAAGGATATCCTTCCCTCTTTCTTCATGCCCTTTAAATAAAGGGCCCCATTGGACTAATGTAATCCATTTGTTTATTATTGCTTACATGCTATTAGTAAGGGTCAGCTAAGCTGAATTATGACCCTATCACGCATACTTTCCTACTGTCTGTTACCTTTGTCACAGAAGGGCACATTTGGTGATAAATTAAACAAAATGTGACAAGCACTATGTTTATTACATTTTCAAGAACTGGGTTTATGTATATTTTTGCTAGGTCAAAAGAATATTTTGATATTTGATAAAAAGTTTTTAAAAAATCATCAGAAATCAAATGAGTAAATGTAAGTGATGCATGTAAGTAAAGTATCAGTTGAACATATATTGAACATACATTAAATACTGAACAGGCACAGAAACCACTTTTTTTGTTCTTTTTTTTCTTTTTCTTTTTTTTTTTTTTCCCCCAGAAAACAGACTTTTGTATTGGAAAAGAGTGGATCAAGAATTTCACATGGGACTCTTCTTGTGTTTCTGGCTTTAGAAAGGTCCCATTCCCCACGACCCAGTGTAGTAAGAGAGCAGTTGGTTCAGACTGCTCTCCAGGGACCATCAGATGAAGCAGAAACATGATAGGTCCACTAAGGTACGTGTGATATTAGCAGGAGGGCTAGTGCCACACTGACTTGGGGGAATCACTCAGGTTCAAACCAGATTACCCTACAGTCCTCAAGGCAAAAACTAGCTGCACTCAGACACAGCTGAAAGGGAGCAGGGAAAGAAACAGAGGAATGAGCCACTGGTACAGTTGTGAGTAGCAGCAAGCCCCTTATCATTTCCATCATAAGCACAGTGCAGCAGGAGTTGCTCAAAGGCAGACTCCTAAGAGCAGATCCAACACGCAAATGATAACAGTTTCTGGCCCAATGAAAGGCCCTGCCTCACCAAGCTTTTATACGTAATGGGCTGTTAGCTTCCCTGTGGCCATGTCATCTGTTAAACACCCCACCTAAAGGAGAAATATATGAAGCATACCGCTGCCTAAGATTCCCCAGAGCAACAATGTAACATTGCCTAAAATATGGAGAATACATGGAGAATACATGCAGATACATACAAATTCATCAATTTCACATTGCGCTGTGGTTGCACAATACTCTAAATACAAACCAACACACAAAAATCATCTAAAAGCAAAACAAAAGAAATGCACTACTAATGGTTTCAAACTGAGTAACATCACTGGCATGGGATTTGCTTCCTTTTAGCATTGTTTTTCAAATCAATGGGTGACACTCTTAAAAGCTGCAGCTCCCTTAACAGGTGCCCTCTGAGCATTTGAAGCTTGAGAAGAAAACAACAGGTATCAAGCCCATGGCTATCAGGCATCTGACACCTATTAGTAGAGTAGCCTTACTAGCATTTAATTTACAGTTTTGTCTAGTGGGTACATGTAAGCTCCACTACAAAGAGATTTAATTAGCCTGTAATTTGAGACTACAACACACTGGATAGACAGACCAGTGAAGAAGGACATGTATGGAATTACAGAGCAAACTGTGGAGCTGCATTAACTTGGAAGCAAGAATGGCTACAATGTCCAAGCCAACTTGTGCTAACCACTGCAACAGCAAAATAACCAAGCAAACAATATGCAGCAAAATGCTGAAAGCTTGCCCATACCTGAGATACAGAAGGCCGAGGGGGCAGCGCGGGTGGTGGTGGGGGCAGCCAGCCAGACCTCACAGCTGAACAGGGAAAATGAAAAACAAACATTAACTTAATTACAAATAAAACCAAAATTTATTTCCATAATTCACAGTGATGAGGCAGCATTCAACGTGTTAGTAACAGAAACCAAACTTGGTCTTTATTGAGGAAACCCTGTTTGAAATAACTTTCTCCAATGCTTATCGTTCTATAAAATGAGCAGTGATTTAATTATTGTAAAAAAACCACAATGTTATGATAAAAAGCAGAGATGGAAGCCAGTCAGCCACAAAAGCCTTAACTAAAGAAGTCCAATTCCAGATAAAGAACACCAGAAAGAGAGCATATATATCCTTGGTACTTTGTTCTTTGTCCTTAACATCACGGCCTTTTAAAAAAGCGATGCTTAGTATCTAATGTGGGGTTAGAGTTCATAGAATTATAGAATGGCCTGGGTTAGAAGGGAGTTTAAAGACCATCCAGCTCCAGCCCCAGTACTGTAGGCCCCTAGTGGGGACACCTTTCACTAGGCCAGGCTGCCCAGTGCCCCATCCAACCTGGCCTTGAACACTTCCAGGGATGGAGCACCCACAGTTTCTCTGGGCAGCCTGTGTCAGTGCCTCACCACCATCTTACGAAGTAAAGAATTTCTTTTTCATATTTGATTTAAATCTAATGTCTTCTAGTCTAAAATCAATATCCCTTATTCTACAAATCATAGCAAAAGTCTCTCCCAACTTTCTTAAAAGCTCCTTATACGTATTGGAAGATCA
This sequence comes from Pavo muticus, assembly GCA_016647715.1. NCBI lineage: Eukaryota > Metazoa > Chordata > Aves > Galliformes > Phasianidae > Pavo > Pavo muticus. The sequence goes on along the minus strand of JACDJE010000041.1, from coordinate 2,706,470 downwards.
CAATAAGGCCTTCCTTGAGCCTTCACTTCTCCAGGCTAAACAAGCAAATCTCCCTCAGCCTTTCTTCATAGGAGAGGTATTCTAGACCTCCGATCATCTTCTTCATCCTCAGTTCCCTCCACATAGAGCAAACTTCACAATGGAGCATATCCTATAATGAAAACATCTGCCACGGAATTAGAAAAATACAAGCCTAAACCTCAGGTGTCCAACTTTTTTGCTTGTCTGGGTCACGCTGAATGAACAGGAATCATCTTGGGCAACAAATACATAAGTTACTCCAAAAGTAATGCCTCCCATTTATTTCCATGGAAACTACAACAGATACAAACAGCACAATAACACTAATTGATAGAGCAAATTCTTAGCTACAGAACACTGTTCTTCAACATAGTCACCACTATGAGCATTGACATGGCCATGTTTTTCAACATTGTCACCACTGATAATCAGGAGCCTACATGCCACGCTCATAACAATCTGCGCCAGCATAGGTGACCCACTGTCACAGACACCATTGCTGGAACGCACCACGCACCACCTCACTGTGCTCACATCCACTGGTTGGTCTGCAGAAATGTTCAGTAAGCGTCAGTGAATGTCAGCGGGTACCATTTTTTCTATATGGAGGATTTCAATTCCACTCCTGAGCTTCATTCGCATTTCTATGTCAGACACCATTGTGTCAGACTGCCTCTCTGTTGCCACCTGTCACATGGCAACAACACACATTGAAATATCGGGAATGTCCAACCTCTACTGCCATAGCACCAACATCTGCTTCTGATGTTATGGGCCAACAGAATGAAACAGGAGACTTTACTTTTGGAGAAACACTTGTAAAATATACAATGTTATTAATATACAACATTGTACAATACAAAACATTTCAGTTTCTAATATTTTTGTTAAAACATTAAAAAAAGAGAGGAACAAAACCGCTGTTTAGCCAGTTGCCATCACTTGAGTCAGCACTGAACAGCACTGCCCTTATGCCCTGGTTTCAGCTGACAGTGTTAATAGTGCACTGACGGCACCATGATGGTGTGAGGCAGGGCGTGAGCCACAATGTGTTGTTTCTGTATGCTGTTGTCATTACTCACTGGAGGTATTCTAAAGGGAGAAGGAGAAGTAAGGGGTGGAAGATGAATCCTTGATGGTCAGTTCTAGGCCTCTTCAGCATTACACAATTTCAGCTTTTATCCTGAACTAGCACAAAGGAAGGTAACAATCACAAAGGTCCAGCTGCAATTTGGTTTCCTTAAAATATCTAAAATCAATCATGGGAAAATACTACAGGACAGATGAGGTTCTCCAAAGGCAGCTGCAGAGAGGAAGACTAGGCCAACACAGAGAAATCACAAGGAACTCCTTAGATGGTTTACCCTCCCCAGGTTCCTGTTGCATTGAGTGCTCAGCACTTGCACTGATAAAGAAGCAAGATGGTCCATCTTGCACTGTTACTTGAATAGTAAAAAAAAAATGCAATATTAAACATAGAAATGCTTCCCACCACAGTAATGCTAAACAAGCAATTACATTTATACACATTTTATTTCTATGTATATTTTAGAAAGCCACAAAGACCATTGCAAGCCTTGTTACAGCACAGCCATTTACATATTTTATATATCAAACCTAAAAATGTCTACATGGTTGAAAATACAAAGACAAAAAGTATTAACCAAGCCAGTGATGTGAAAGTAAAAATGCGTGGATGAAATTATTTAGAACAGTCACACTGACTATACACAATTCCCAAGAGTTTTATGGTTTAGTGTGCATTGTGGTAATGGGTTGACAGTTGGACTCGATGACCTTGGAGGTCTTTTCCAATCTCAATAGTTCTATGATTCTATAGTATTCTTTTACATCTTCTGTATCATCATCTCTTGAATCGAAATGAAGCCTAATATCACTGCAGACAGTGGCAGACAGAGATAGGACAATTACAACCCAACTGAGGTTAAGCAAAGGAGCCACTAACATATCTAAAGGTGTGAAAGACATGGAAAAAAAACACAGATAAAGCAATTACAATTCTTTCCCTTGTGTTAAGTAGCTCCATCTATTAGGTCACTGCAATACCAGCATGATGTCCTCTCCACCATACTCTCCATCTCTCTTCCACACAATCAGTCTTCAGAAATGAACAGTGGAGTAAGAAGGCTTCCTTTCTTTCAGTCTCAGATTATTATTTCCTCTATCTGAGCACTGGCAGTGCAGATACCGAGCTTTAGCAGTTACAGATATTAACAATATTTGAAAACGAACACAATCCAACTCAAACACAAATGCTCTGTAGGTCAAGCAGCTGCACGCTTCAACAGCAGCAAGTACATATGCTCAATTCAATATGTTTATTTTCAGGAAATCTTGTGGGAGCTGTGCTTCAGTGAGTGCACCTTGCCTTCCCACCACCACTACAGCTTGTCACCGAGAAGAGATCACCTCTTCAGACCAAACAGTTCAGGCAAGGAGCACACGCCTTGCAAGCTGCTTACTGAGCACGACACTATGCAGGGCGCTGCTGCCACGAGGGTCTGAGAGGCAAATCACAGGCACTGCCCACAGCTGCTCTTCTTGCCCTGAGTTCTTGCCCAAGAGTTTGCAGCCCCTCCAGGCCCCATCTTTTCGAATCTGCTGGCTTATGCTTCAGCAGGCCCTCAAAAGCAGTACTATGGGAGCACTGAAAAGTAGCCTCAGCTTGAGCACTGCTCTAGAGATGTAGCACCTGCTGTCCTGCTCCCCAACTCTTCCAGCTCACTGATATACCTAGAAAAGCAGCAGGGAATATTTTAAGCAGCAAGGCACTAGTCCGGTTGGAAAAGCACATCCTGATGTGGTGGCAAAGCCCAGACACTATGAAGCCCCAAAAGACTACTGGGATTAGCCCCCACCAAAATTCCAAAGGGAAAACATTTCTTTCCCATACAATGGTCGAATTAAAAACAGAACAGAACACTTCTTCAGCTTTCAAAACAGGCCATACATTAATTCAGCATTAAAGAAGTTACAGGCTTACACCATGTGCATTTGACCCAGTTTCCTCTATTTAATCCTGCAAATTCTAACTTAAGCTACTCATGAAATATTCATAAAATTCCTGCTGTTGCTGAACATCTTTGGCCTGTTGTTAGAAGGAAATCATGCTTATGTGAGCACAATTGCTAGTTAGTTAAATTTTGAGGACTAATAACAACTTATTAAAAAAAAATGCTGTTTTCCACACAAGGCAATGAAAAAGAAATATAATGGCAGATGATATGTCCTTCAGCTTCCTCTAGTACCACTACTCTAAAAGATGGCAATATTGAGAGATACTCCTAGATTTGTACGCAGGTGACTTGTACTATTAGGCTACTCTAGAATGCCTCCCATCTTGGGAGAAAGCCTCACACCGATAGGTTCTTGCTGTTAGTGATGATATAACTCAAGCTTTGAAAGCAAACATAAATATAGGGAGAGGGAAGTCTCATCCCGAAAAGAAAGCAAGAGCAATGGGACAGAGCAGCGGACAGGTAAATGTCATGTTTTCAGGTGTGCACCCCAAGGCTTGGGTAAGCTGTGTGCTATTGCCCTTTGGAGACAAGTCCCCATATCCTGCATAAAGCCAGAGGGAACTAGAGGGACGTGGATATGCACAAAAGGACCACAGGGTAAGATGGAATAACCTCCCTTCAAACAGTTATCTAATGCTTGGTCTGATATTATCCTTATGTATTTCCCTAGAAGATACACCATGAAAACGTGGTAATTCTGCTCTTCAGCTGCTCTAAAAACACCAGCTCCACCCTCCCCCCCAACCAGAGCTGTGCCCCCCATGACACCTCCAGTGGTAATGATGCAATCCAATGGCCTAGGAGCTGCAAGCCGGATGCACAGGCCCCACCTGTCTTCCAGCCCACTTTAACAGGATTTTGAAATGCATCCCCACATCAAAGAAAACAAGCAGCTATGAAAAGCAAGGAACCGCACCGAGGGAGCGCACCCCTTGCAGGTGTAGGGAGCAAGAGGTACCCACAGAATTTCCTTCCTGAAGGAAGACTGCAGGAGGGGCGTTCACGGTCCCAGTACTCCCACAGGTGAGTCATTACTGTGCAGATTGGTGGTGGTTACACCAGAGTGAGCAATGCAAATGAAATCTCAAAGATAGTACAGTAGAAGAACTGTTCAGGTACCAGTAAAAGACATTTAAGTACATCCAAGTGTCTGCATCACAAGTATTGCTGTAAATGATATCATTTTCACGCACTAGTTACTCCCACAAAGGCAGTGATAAGGCTTTCAAGCAACCACCACATCTCTCAGCATGTTTACACATAAGAGTGGACTATCAGCATGGCAAGAAGCCAGGACCATTTTCCTGCCCTACTTCAGCAATCACAAAGGTTTAATAGCCCTAACAGGTCACCACACTAGATAAAAAAAACAGGTTTTCCAATATGAAGCTAGATAAACATTATAAAACAAACACTGGGATATAATTCTACATTCTGAGAACGGGGCATATCATCCTATCCAGCCAAGCCGCTCTGCCTCCAGCCTCCATAGCACACAAGAAAAATCCTCAGTTCCTTTACTGTTATTTGATCAAGGAAGAGTAGTCCAAAGAAAGAACAAAAATTTATTCTAGTCCTGTTAAACCTACGGCAAACAGGCCTTCAGCTCACCACGCACAGCAGCAGGGAAGGACTTCAAGATTAGGGTGAGGCAAAATTGGTTCCTTTTGATCCACTTGATCAACCTGTAAGAGCAACTGGCTGCACCTCTTCCACCCAATCAAATCAAAAATCTGCCATAACAGACTGAAATGCTCGACACGTGCTATTTAAAAAAAAAAAAAATCATAGTGAAACACCAGCATATAAAACCATATTACCTGAAACATTTCCATGCCAGATATTAATTTTATTCATATTCTTTGCAGCTGTATTCCTTCCTGGTTTTAATGTCTATCACTTTACTTGAGGTATCACCTCAGACAAATTAAAGCTGATGAGTGAAACAATGCGCTCCAAATCAACTGAGCTGAACGTGTGCATAAGCAATGCCCTTTTTTTCAGGGTGAATTCCCTGGGTCAAGGGCCATTTTGAATATTTCTAGCCAAGATGAAACTAGTTACTGCTACCAAAGGAGGCTGTGCTCACCCAAACTGGCCCTTGCAGCTGCTAGCGGCCCCAGCTCTACACATCCTTCATCCCACAAGTAAAAAGGCACCCATAGTTTGGCTGCTCCTCCTACCTCAGGTGCCATTCCCAAAGGAAGAAAAGGCCCTGAGTTTGTCAGATGGTGCAGTCCTACAACAACTAAATTAATCCTATGTAAGTCCAGACTGCCCTCATTCAAGTGGACCTAAGTTCAGGTTCTTGTTTCCGTTCTGTTCCTGCAAGACCACTCCTTCTGCAGCTGGGCTGGGACTTAAATTGAAAGAAAACAATCTGATAGAGTTCCTCTGGCTGGTGTGTTTGGTAGTTCTCAGGTGGAAGCCACAGGTCAGCACAGTATGACCACCACTGTTGGATCAAGGAGGAGAGAGGCTGCACTGCAGACCAGTTTATGCAGCCTCAGGGTGCAAAGCTCCCACATCAGGTTTAACAGAAGAACATTCAATTAATTTTGCTAGGAAGCGAATGATCTACAATACAGAAACAGTTCTAAGAAATTACCCAACATAATGAATTATTATACTGAAAGAGTTCTCACCAGTTGCTTCAGTGCCTGGTAGCTTGAAAGCTGGCATTTCTGCCCTTCCCATCTGAGGCTAGTTTGGAAACTTGTTTGAGGTATTTTTCCTGCTTCTGTTGCCAAAGGCAGACCACAGAAAAAAGTTCTGAGTCTAAGCTTGAAATCCATTTCATGTTTACTTATGTCTTATAAAACTTTTCTCTTTTTCATTGAAATTGGAATACTTGGGTATCACATAACAGATATCCTTCTCTGCACCCCTTCCTTATTTACTTTCCTGTACTTCAGTACAGTGATTGTGAAATAACTTTTTTTTCCAAGAGATTTGATTTATGAATTCTCACTAATACGTCTTTAGAAAGTTGCAACAAGGAAAAAAAAAAAATCTTAAAGGCTGTAGCCAGTAAAGTAAATTTACTGAAGGACTCCAGTAAGGTGATTGTGAAATACCTGCTTTTGTCCATGGATCCATCCTAATGATCTGCCCCTCCTCTTCTGTAAACCATTCCATTTTCAAGTTACCGTTTTCTCTACTTGTTCCTTTTCTGTGTGTTTCTGCCTGGGGACCACTTCTCCCTCCCTCCTGCTCCATGAACAGAACCATTCACGACTTTGCTCTTTCCCTCCCATTTAGCTTCATTCTCCACCCACAGGGAGGCAGAGTCTCTCCACCGAGCTCTGACGGATCCACACTGCCAGAGTTCCTCAGCCCAAGCATACCCCAGAGGGACTGCTGGAGGCTTCCAGAGGGATGTCACCTGCTCCAGCTGCCTGTGATCACATCCAACAGAGAACAACTCAGAACCTCAGAAGTTGGGAAGAGCAATAGGCTACTGGCCACCATCCCTGAGCCCCATCTCAGACTTTGGAAGAAATCTGTATCTGCAAAGTAATTCCTACAAGGGAGGCAACTTGCCCCACTTTCTGCCACAGGAGAAATAAATAGGAGATCCTTTCTTACAAAACTGTTTAACCTACACTGTAAGCTATTCTAGGATGGATCAGGTTTGTCTGTTTGTTCGTTTGTTTTCAAAGACTATAGTGAGCCAAACAGGACCACAAAAATAGCTTGGCCAAGGTCAGTGAGGCTGGTAGGGCCAGTCAAGAACTTCTCAGCCTTAACAACTTTCACTTTTCGGGTTTAAAATTTCATCTAAATATTTCCTATTTTTAACAACCTGCAACAGAATGAAATTACACTATAAGCTATTCCTCAATCCTAGAAACACAAGAACTACAATTAGAAAAACGAGGAAAATCATTTTAGAAGTTCAATATAGACGAATTGCCAATAAACAGACTTGAAAGGCTGGCAAGATTTGCCCCAGTTTAGACAAAAGTACACTCTGGACTCAGCTCTTAGAGATATACACAGAAATTTCAAAATCTAGAAATAGCAAAATAAGGTACCCCATCAGATTCCTATCATTTAATAACCATTCATCCATTTATGTCTGTCCTCACTATTTCCTCCTATCCATCCAATCTTGAATAAATCCTTTTCTAGTTGGGCAAAGAAATTAGCCTCATGGCTGTAAACAATTATATCCTTCATAAAAAATTCTAAAAGGCTCAAAGGCATAAAACTCTCCCATGCAAATCAGAGGGAAGACATTCATACTTTATTCAGAATAAGCCCAGCTCAGTGATCACATATATTCTGAAAGGGAACAGGACTGGAAACAGCAGCTTCAAAACAGATCAGGGGCTGATTCTCAAAAGAAAAAAGCTACTCCCGACATAAGAAAAAATAAATGCAACATTTATGTTATGAAAGCATTTCACAATATTTTCTTTGCAACAGTTTGGTGCCTGAGAGAAAGTAGCATGAATGTCAGCTGAATTTTATGTTTTCTGTGCTTTGGTTTACGTGTGGAAAAAAATATAATTAAATATTAATTGTTGTTACAATCCTTACAAAGATGTTAACTTAACACTGCACTCCTAGCTTGGTCAAGCCAGCATCAGAAGTCTTGTATATTGTGCAAACAATATGTGGCAAAGGGCATATTTTGCTGATAATATTTGCCATTATTGCTATTCTAAAAAAAGGTCCCTCAGAACTGTCACCTTTGTAACTTAAATCTTTTCACAAATACAAGACAGTGATATGCAAGATAGCGCAGTTCTACAGCGCGAGTAAAATCCTTCCCTATTTATTACCCAAGTAGTAGTTGGATTTTACTAAATCAAGACAAATACAAACACAATGAGAAGGAGTCATTTAAAGTAATTACTTCGTGAAATTCACTGTGATTTGAATTCAGCATAAAGAAGGGTGTGGCTATTCTAGATTCACATTGTCATTTCCATTTTGAACCAAAATGTTAATTCAAAAACTGGTATTTATGTTAATACAAACAACATAACTCCCTAATCCCACAAAAGCTTATCTTTGGTAGCTAAGACTTGCAGATAGCTAACCTCAATAGATAGAGGTATTTCCTAGGAAATATAAATAAGCATAAATAATACAGAAGATAATGGAATAACCATATCTATCTAGGTTAACTTTGGCAAGTGTTTTAGCACCCAGTTCCATGTACTCAAAAGAGAAAATTACCCTCACTTGTTCTCTGAGCTAGAAATAAGATGTAACTGAAAACAGCTGAAAATGGTATTATAGAGTAACTACTCAGTCTGGTTTCTATTGTATGACAGTACACCAGCACTCAGTTCTCCAAGCCTTCTCCCCTACACAGACGTATAAGTATTTTATTTGATATCTGGACTAAAAACAAAAATACATAAAATTTGGTTGTGGATATGCAAATATGAAAAAAACAAAGACATCTCAACAGATCTCTACTATTCAGAAATCTCCACACTCAGAAAACATACATTCCCAAGCCCATACATTCAAAGAAAGGTTGCGCTAGTTGAACGAAGTCAGGAGGGTTTGAGGAAGCAGCAGAATCATTCAAAAGAGGACTTGTGCTCTTCAAAGGCATGAAAAAAAGGATAAAATGTGGTGCTGATAGCAAGTCCTCTGGCACTACTTATCAACTGAGTCATACAATAAAAGTACCATTTTACACTGAGTAAGAATGGTAGATACGAACGAACATATAAGCGATGTGGGGACACATCTGGATCATGCATAGGAATGCTGATGCACACCAATAAATCTGTTCCCTTGTCTCCCTCCTGTAACCACTACACTGGGAGCAGAGGGGATATTTTCTTCTTTGGCATCCATAACAAGCCCAGCCAATGTAGGCAGAGGTTACAGATCTGGCTGTAAGTAGGAAAACCTACCTGGAGGTGCATCTCCTGGGAGACACTCAAGGTCAGGCTGGACGTGGCTCTGAGCACCCTGAAGTGGCTGTAGGTGTCCCTGTTCATTGCAGGGGAGTTGGACCAGATTGTCTTTACAGGTCTCTTCCAACTAAAACCATTCTACGATTTTATCAAAACACATTCCACGCTGTACTTCTGGTAAAACGCTAGCCTGTTTCTCCCTTCCTAACTACGCATGGTGATTAACGCCTCACATTTTGAAAGAGAGAAAGAAAACTGTGTCACAGGCTGAAGCCCACATCCCCCATGGAGTGATCCCCAAGTTACACCTGCTTACAGGTCTGAGCAAAATGGCACCTGCACTCCTCATGTTCCTCACCAGATGGGCAGCCTCAGCAGGAGAGGAGGTTCATAAGCAAACGAGCACTGAAAGTGTTCAGTCTAAAATTCATTTGTAAATAGTTACAGGGCTGTTCTGAAGAATTACAGAGACATTCAATCTACTTCTATATCAGCATGAAACTACATCGCCTGTGACAACTATGTTGCTCCATCAAAGCAAATACTCTTTTCCAAACAAATATCTTCTGTTCTAAAGAACTGATAATTAAAAGAAGTTATGCTTAAGAAATGAAACTAAGTGGGAAATAAAATGTCTTCCACACTAGTTGCATTTAATTGTATTTCAGAGGCATCAGTATAAATCTAACAAGCCCCTGACTGCTCTCACTGCCTACAATGGCCCAATTGTAGCTTTCACAGGCTGAAAATGTGATCAAACAAAATGCTGGAAGACAGCAGATGTGTTTTTCAGTTCTAATCCTGAACACAGGACCTTCCCCCGCCCAAGGCAAACCCTGACTTTCTGCTGGGCTCCCCCAGTGCCTGCTCCCCTCACCCCAGTGCTGGGGCACGAGGAGCCTGAAGAGGAGCTGATTCTGCAGACACCTCTGTGCACAGTGCAGAAAAGCTTTGCTGGCCGCAGGCACTCAGGGCTTACGCTAGAATCTTTTGCCTGCATCTGGCTAGACAGCAGGCTAGCAGAGAAATGAAGATGTAAACCAGGTCACGCATGTATTTAAACTGACTTTTTTTGTGTGTGTGCTTAAAACCTGCTGTTGTCTTTCCAGGAATGTATTAAACCCAGCCAAATATTTTCTTCATATGTACATAGGCCAAATGCCAGATATTATACATTCAACAAGAAGAAATACACTGAGAATCTAGCTGTGCTAAATTTCTGTCAGATGCTAACACAAAGACTTCACCATAAAAAAAAAAAAAAAGTTTTCTGTCTCCTAACATGTCTTAACAGAAATTCTCATGCGTACTCACAGGATGGACTGGCTGGCAATGACCTTCCTCTAGTTAAATACAGTAACAGCCTTACGCAGATACTGTAGGCAAAACTCTTCAGGGAGCAGTGGGGTTTGAAAATCCTCTTCTTTAAGACATTGAGACTTTAACTGTAGCAACTTGTTTGTGCAATGCTTGAGAAAACACATCACCCTGCAAAGCAAAGCAAAAAACAGGGGCATCTCTAACAGCTTTGGGGGGAAAAAAAACAGTTCTGCAGTAGGCAGGATGCTTCTCTGACGCCAGTATTTTGTAACCCCAGTGTTGAACTTTGCGAGGTTTCTTCAGCATATGGTATATTACCATATGGTAATGGTCTTATTATTATTATTAATATTTTCTCAAGCATGCCACATAACCTGATGAATTATTTTTAGGTGCTTTTTTTTTCCCTCTCACAACTGAGAAGAACAGCTCATTAAATGATAAAATACAATAGTAAGAGTGGTAAGGAACAGGTTGCCCAGAGAGATGATGGATGCCCCATCTCTGGAGACATTCAAGATCAGGCTGGAAAGGGCTCTGAACACTCTGATGGAGCTGTAGGTGTCCCTGTTCATTGCAGGGTGGTTGGACTACAAGACCTTTAAGGGACACTTCCCACTCAAACCATTCTATGATTTTGTGAAAATCAAACCAAATAGGGGTCTGTCATAGCCATTGATTGGATTTACCTGAAGAAAAGAGATTTTTCTTTTTCTGCCCTTTAGAAATGAAATACACCAAAATATGTTCCTGACCACTGATAGCTCTACAATGTAAGAAGCGATACCCGTAGACCAATATGACCAATGAGGAACTGAAAATAAAAGATAATGCTACTGAGCACTCATATAGGAGCAGATTATTCACCAGACTTGCACGATCAGGATTATTTCTGAACAAGAATTAGTAGGACAAAAACTAATGCACCAGAATGGAATTATTCTAATCACATGGGATGTGATTAGATGAAAGCTATTAAAATGGCCGATTATAGTGTCTGTTTTTCTGTACTGACACTAGCAATACAATGGATCTAGAAGGGATGGCCTTCCAGCCATCCAAATTCTAGCTGCTAATTTTTGTGGCTCAGCTATAACAATGAGACTATTTTTGAAAACCCAAAAAGGAAGACAAGGAGAAAACAAAACAAACATTCAGTGAAGAGTACACTAGGAAAATAATTAACTAGCCTGCCGGTAGACCCACATCAGGTTTGATATTTATACCAGCTTGTATTATCCCAATCACCAAGAAACCTAAATAGTACTTTGCCATCACATCATCTATATTGAAAATCTTTAATTGTATCTTCCAATTGCAGATGGAAACTATTCTAACATCATGCTTTGTACTGTCAGCAGAAATAGAAATACAGCTTGTTATTACACAGGTGTCTGCAATTTACTTGACGCGTGTGCACATGCCACTTGCCCTTCCAGGGCTTTTGGGTTTAAGGTGACAGTTCTCAGTTTCTTTTAAAAATTCTCTTTTCAAAGCATTTGGCTCCTAAAAATTGACCACTGTCTTTAGATGACAAAGGTATCTGAATACACAAAATGAAGAGACTGGAACTTCTAATAAATGGCAAATCCGACAGGGAAAGAAGGAAGGAAGGGTAGTGGTCAAAACAAGAGAAGTGGGAGAAGAGAAAGCATCTGTCTTATAATAAAGTCTTATTATCAATAGGATGCTACAGAATAGCAAACATTCAGGCTTAACAACAGAAATGTGCATGCTCACGTTTCTTCACAGAACAAAGAACTGAAAACACTACTTCCAGTGCAGACATTTTTAATGAGAGCAAAGGAAGATAAATGCGCTGTGGTATCTGCGTGCATTGGGATGGCTTGATTTAATTCTCTACCGATAATGCAAATTTATTTGAAATGGAACCCTTATTAGGGCTATACATTGTTTAACAAATTCTTCCTTAAATCCTCAAAGGCTACAAATTTCTCCATATTCTTACACAGTGAGTATTTACATTTTGGACACAAAATAGAAGAGCTCCATTGGAAAGGACTGAAAGACAACCACCCCAAACATTTAGCACTACCACTAGGGCACATTCAAGACAGCAAAAAAATACAGGCCAAGACCCTGCAGGCAGAGGAGGAAGCTGAACCTCTGGGAGACCTTTCACATTTCTGCAATTTGGTAGCACACTATATTTCAGGTTTTGTCAACCTAGAGCTAATTCTCTTTCCAGTTACGCATATCTGTAAATTTGAACTAAGTATAATGAATAGCTTTTGGATAACCAAAGTACATACTTCTGGGGGGATTTTTTTTTCTTTTCTAAACAAAATATTGCCTGTCCTTAGCTATTTGTCCCATTTCCAGTGATGAAGCCATCCAAAATCTATCAACGAGTTATCCATTCCTTGAGTCATATTCTATAACACTTCCAGTTTGTTAAGTTGCACAGAAGAAATCATTATTTTACTTCAACAGTAACGGTGACTTTCAAGAAGATCCATTTCAAAGCAAGATGTTACTTTTCATTCGCAGAATGATTTCTTAGAGAATTTACATTTTCTTTTCATTTGTGTTCCAAGAGAAACTTAAATCCAAGTTAACTCCCTTGCAGTTATGCATTTTATCTGGAATCTGAGAATACTTGGCTCTATTTGTTTTCACGATATATATATTTTCATGTATACTGAAATCAAAATTAGGGGCAACAGACCCCTGAACAGGAATCACAGTCAAAGATCGGGAATTGCTTCACTGTGTAAGGACAAAACAAAATTTGTTTACTGCTGGTGAGTTTCAGGGTTAGGCACACATAACAGGACTCCTGAGTTCTGTCTGGTGTTTGCACAAAGAAGTCCTATACAGCAACAGGCAAAACTCTTTTTTTTCCTACTCCAACAACCACATTAGACAACCCAGTTAAAACATTCCTTGACACAGTCAGACCTTGGCTTTCCTGTGAAGCATAAACATGACCATGTTTAACCTAGTCCTTGAGGCAGATGATTGGTGTGTGCTGTATAAACCTCTGCCCAATTCAAGGAGCTGCCAGAGCTCAGCAGCACCGGGTGCCTGCTCTTCTGAACAAACAGCTCCTCTTTCTACCACTCGCTGTGCAATGCAAAAGCAGTGCTTCAATATTAAAGCGCCGGAGTATGATTTGCTTTTATTCCCCTCCGGCCACAATCCTACATCTTTCTCTCCCCTCAACATGCATTCACACGTCAAAAGAAATTGCCCTTACTGTTTAGCCAAAGAATGGTTTCTGATTGCCCCTACACGTATGTAAGACTTTAATGTCAAAAATGTTTGCACACAACAAATTTCACTTTCTCCTGGCTGAAACACTCCAGGTTTTCTTCCTGCTTCTGAGCTACAAATAATAAATAGTAATAAAAATCAAATGGATTGTAGTTACTAATGAAAATGGTCTAAGCAGCCAGACTAGTTATAAACAGTTAGTGATGACAGACTACCATATGTTAGGCTTCTCATTGTTGTGCCAGAAAACATTATAATCACCTTAATTATGGCAAGAGAGTGATTTTTCCCCCACACTGGTGATGTAATGCCATAAAGTTCAACCTCTTCTGTTATACATTACTTTCTATAGCACAGAGAAGCATATGCACATATTATCAAACGTTTGTGCAAACAGATCAATTTGCCAAATATGCAACTAACCTAAATGGTCCCAAAAGAAGGAAAGAAAGCAAACTTTACCTTGTGTGTTTTGTTGAAATATTTTGTTCAGATCCAAAGAGGAAGCTCTGGAATGTGATTTCTGTGGCCTTGGAGGTGGAGTAGGGGGCTCTTCTCCCTTTTTCATGGCATCTTCTATGGATGTGCTAGAATAAGACCTACGGAAGAACAGTTTAAAAAAAAAAAAAAAAGCAGAAAATATTTTATTTCAGAATTCATTTTAAACAATTACAGTGAATAGTATCTAAAAACACACTGACCAAAACCAGAGTTCATGGTGGAAATCCCTTGCCCTGCTGACTAACAGTTCCCCTTACAACAAGGGGGATTTATTTGGCAACAGGGGGAAGGAACGATGTATCTGGGGAAATGGACCTGTCACATTTAGAAGGCTAATTCTTTCTAAGGCCTATTACAATGCAGTTTTGGGCTCTTCTCATGAAACTTCAACTGCCACAACAATAACTATAGTAACTATTTTGAATAAATCTGGGTTAAAAAAAAAAATCTCATTACGGTTTCTCTTGCTTTCCCAACTGCGAGAGTAGTGTTTATACAGGTGTAGCCTCAACTGACCTCTTACATGCAATATTTAGTCAATAGCACGTTAACTACCAGAATACTATTTTTCATAGTAAACAGTCACCAAATTCAACAAAATCCAGAAAAACTGAATGGATCCAAAGCAATCCAGACTGGTCAAGTACGTGTCTCAGTACATCCTTCTAGGCCATTCCATACAAGTCCATATCATGTAATCCCAATGCATTTGGTAAGAGCTCTGATTTTGCTGAATAGCATCCAGTATTTTTCAGTTGTTGTAGTTACCAGTTTTGCTGCATGATCAAGAGCTTTGTTCAGAATGAGCTTTGACAATGTGAGATGTTATACATACTGTAATACATTATGTATGACTGGCAAGACCAAAACCACATTTGAGTAGAACAGAAATAACTCCCACTAATGGGAAATGGATCTTTTCTTGCCAAGCAGGCTGTTGTTAGAACACAGCTATTTAGTGGGACAGACACTTGGCAATGCTGATTCTGTTTCTGATGTAAACTTTAATAAATACAAGAGTGAAAGATGTAATTGCTTCAAAATTTACATCTGACACAAAAACCTGTGCTGATAATGAAGTATTTGTCTTGGTAGAGCTTTGAATTCCATGTCATTATCATTTAAGACCTAACCCAAACCTTCTAAAATAACTGGGAAAGGTTTTTTAACAGCTACTAGGTAAAAAAGCCTGTCGCAGCAGAGCCCTGTGACAATGAATCTCTGCTTGCAGCAGGCAGACCTCAGCACCTTGTGCTAAAAAGCCAGGCTCCTGGGCTGGGTGCAAGGATGTGCCTGGGGATGTTCAGTCCAACTTCTGCATTGAAGCAGTGACATAAAGTCAGATGTGAGACATATGTGACAGCACTCACGTTCAAGTGCCATTTTTCTAACTTGTTTAAGCATTTGCAATTTTACGCATTTTCTGTTTGAAGAACTTTTACATGAATTTTGCATAAAAGTCTTTTGGTTTTTTTTCTCTTATTTACATTATATGATTCAGCAACACTGCAAGAGAATTTAAAACAGTTTAAAAGCAAAAATGGCTGTCAGCAGAAAAATGGCACCCAAGGCGGTTCAGCCTTTCTGGATGGAATCTCTAAGAACAGGGGATTTCCATCTCCATTCATTATGTGGAAAGCTGGTCTTCTCTTATTAGCAAACTCTGACAAGCTTATAAGGAAAGAACTCCTGACTGTACTTTCATTGGCTAAGAAAAGAATTGAAGCCCTCTGACAAACCAAAAAACAAAAGTTTTAAGGTGAATGCGTGATATGGCTGTCCAACAGAAGAGCCAAAACCAGTACATAATCTGTTTATACACGTAGCTCCTGGCACATGTCTCCCATTTCCTTAGAATATCCAAATCCAGCAGGTGCCATTTCTAGTGCTCAGTTAATAGTTTCCACCACGCACTGACCAGTCACAGGCATGCATATGCATAGCAACCAAAGGATGTACTCATTCACACATGAGAGCTGAGCCACTGCCGCTGCATCTGCGCACAGCCACTGTGCGGGATTTAACAGCAGGACAGCACTGAGCCTTTCCTGGAGCAAAGGGGGCTCCTGCCATCCTGCCATGGCCCCATGAGGCAGGGCTGGAGGCAGCCATTACTCCAAGGAAGCAGCCAGGCAGAACTGCCGGGGCCTTACAAGCAGGGCATAATGCAATGCTCCTGGGGGCTGCAGCTTACATGGCAACACTCATTATCACACCTCGCATCTAACATCAGAGCAGTGTACATCTTATCCTGAAACAGAAATGAGAGTGGTACCTTGATCTGGGTCTGGCTTTAAGTGCATGAGGTTCCTGAGCAGCTGAAAGAGAAAAGAAAAAATAACTGCTAGCACATAATATGTTAAATAAGAGCTGTGAGATCAGTGTACATTTGAGTTTAGCAAATGTGGATGTGAGAGCTTGCTCATCTCACGTGATTTGTTTTTGCTTCTCCTTCTCCTTTGTTTCTGTAATGTGTCAACGTTCTAAAAATTCATAAGCCCAAGCATAGCCAGAAATTCATCTTCTGATTTGGCTGTTGCAGAGCAGACAAGAAGTGGGTCTGATAGCACTGACCAGCAGTTCTGGAGGCAGCCGTGACAAAAGAGAGTTGGCAAGCAACACAGGAATAACATAAACTTCCCACAGAAAATATCCTTCTCCTGGTCCAGATGTCTATATGTTGTCCCAGAGTCCAGAGCACAAACATTTATGTCCTTCCTAAATACTTCAACTAATTAGTATAGAAGTTCGTGTTCTTGTCACCCACAGCAATTTTTAATCCATCAGGTTGAAGTTACTTCAACACAGCAAAGGCATGGCATTTTAAGGCATTTTAAGGAACAGTAGAAAGTTCTAGAGGCTAAGTGTCAGACAAAAACATTTCTATCAATGTAAAAATCTCTTTCTTTTATTTGTGTGAATTCTGAATATCCTGCCACCTCCAGATTCTATGCAATAGGAAAACAGTAGTGCTGAGTTACCTTCTCTGGGAAATTCCTTGAGGCTGTTCCTCAGTTTACATACTCTTTACAAGACTTTGCTGTTGCTCTCCTCGCTAACATAAAGTAATCTGGAGAAAATATACCCGTGTGATCGCTTTCAAATTCAGCCCACTGAGATGTCCTCCAGGTATTGCAGCATCATGAGTGATCCCAATGCACTTACAAAGTGAATCTTTACATTCTCCTGTTGTTCTGCTAATCAAGGCACAACACTTCAGAGAAGCAAGGAGGATAGGGAAAAAAATTCTCAGAGCTTCTGCTTGCTTCAGATAGATGCCTGCGTCCAAGTCAGACATTTATCATCAGCTGCTGCCTGAGAATACAACAGATTCCCCCAGACAGAACAGGAGCTCCCTGTGGTAGCAGCTGGCAAATACGGACCTTTTAATGGCTCACATTGTGTCCCTGCATAGGCCTTGCACAGGAGGCTTTAGGCATACAGAGCACAACAAATACCATATGCCACATGTACAGCCACACGCTATTTCTTAACAAAAGAAATGGCTTTCAGGGTCAGGCAGTGATAGTTGGTGCTTTGGATGGAATAAACCCAAATGCAGCTGGCAGAGATACAAAAAAAACACTTATAAAACAAGTTCTAGCAGATCACTGTCACCAGCAAACTGGCTCACAGTCATTCCAGGTTTCTGTGCAACAAACTCTTATAAAAGCAATTAAAGAAGAGAGAGGGAATTACTATTAAAATATGCAGTGGTGATTATCCTGCTCTCTCTGTGTCCAACTTCCTGAGAATATGACTTGAGAAGCTGCCTCTCTACAGCCATATGACCCAATTTTTCAAAATACTGCAATTGCTGATTATTAAATTACATGCACAATTATTTAATATACGCCATTTAGAAATAGGAAGTGTAAATCCTCTCCAAGCTAAGCCATGCTTAAGAACCATCCAATTTTCCCTCCTTTATGGAGATAGTAATTCTGTTCATACTTCTTTTAGAAAGCCTTTCTACTGGAAAAAAAAAAAAAAAAACGACAGGTAAAACTGACGTTTTATCTGTCCTTGAGGACATCTTGTTGAGGTAAACAGAGAAGCACAAAAGGAAGAGAGAGACCTGAAAAGACTGCAAATGAAAAAATATAGCAACATAATACTACTGCCAAGGATTTTCTTTTACTCTTCTGAAAATCAGGAAATTCAAGGCTGCAGTTACACAATACCCAGACCTAGCCTTAGTGTGAACCTTTCATAAGGTGAAAAACAATACACAAAACTCTTATGAAACAGGTAGTTCATTATTAGGGTATGCAAACAACAATGTGGCATTTCTGTGCAGTGGGCTGGCATCATGGTGCGCTCACTCTGTGCATACCTCATGTGTGAGATGTAGGTTTGCACATATATACAACATGATCATTCAAGATGATACAAAAATATTTACTCGGCTCATGAGTTTTCCATATTTCTACTGCTATGAATAAGTAATCTTCACTAACATGAAACCAAGACAAAATCAAAGTTGTTGAGTAAATAGATTACGTTTGTAATTTAAAAGATCGTGTGATTCCTGGATTAGCAGAGCCCGATGAACTGAGCAGCCTGGTCTGGACCAATTAAAATCGCGTATGATGGTGAACTTCCTTATTCACTCAAACCACAGGAGAGTGTGAAGGTTCCCTTTTTGGGTGCTTATCTGCTTCCAGCTCCTCCCCCAGCTCAACTTCATTTTAACATTTCTAATTATGCAGAATCCATAACTTCTGGCTGTAGCCTAACAGACAACTGGGGCCTCCCTTCTTTATGGAATGGAGACTTGAGTGGAAAACTGTGTTATAAAAGGTGCAAACAAGCTACACTGATAAGGAAAACAAAACAAGATTTGTTAGTTTAATCACCTGCATTGACGGCCTATTATCTCTTATTGGTGGCCTAGACAGAAATGTTCACAAATTTGATCCTTTAATCCTCTAAAAGTCCAAGGCCAGCAATGATCTTACACTTGGCAGTCTAAATAAAATGGACAGACTTTCAGAGATGCTGAGCGTGTACAGTTTTTACACCACCTCCCTTGGTAAGCAAAACCTGCAGGACTGCCAAAGGAGCAGGAGGAGATGCAAGACACGGGGGAAAAACGATGGTGGCAATGGTGATGTGCAGGTGACAGTGTTTTATTTTTCCTAAGCATACCAAAAATGGAATTGCTGAAGTGAAAATAAAACTCCTTGAATCATAGAATCACAAGGTTGGAAAAGATCTCTAAGATCATCCAGTCCAACCATCCACCTATCACTAATATTTCCCACTAAGCCATGTCCCTCAGTACAACATCTAAATGTTTCTTGAACACCTTCAAGGACAGTGACTCCACCACCTCCCTGGGCAGTCCATTCCAGCACCTGACCACTCTCTTGGAGAAGTAGTATTTCCTAACATCCAACCTGAACCACAGAGAAGAGCCGAACCTCACCTCACCACAACCTCCCCTCAGGTAGTTGTAGAGAGAGATAAGATCATCCCTGAGCCTTCTCTTCTTGGGATGCTCCTAGGCAAAATGTGGAGGGCAGGGACTACGGAGAACAGAATTGAGTCTTTGAATGGACCTCCTTTTCACTTCAGAAGGGAGCGAATATGTGAGTGAGTCTGTCTGTGTAAGAGAAGCAGCAGTTGATCAAGATGGTTGGACTAGGTGATCTTAGTGGTCTTTTCCAACCTTAATGATTCTGTGACTCTAAGAACAAGAGCTGATAGGACATCTGGTAGCTGCCAAGTGTTTGGGAAGAAGCCAGGGGGAAAAAAAAAGGCAGAAAATAAAAAGGAGTTGAGTTGGGAAATGAAGCATGCAGCTGTTGAGCAGCCATGAATAAATCAAGCTGTGAGACAGAACTGCTGTGACAGACATTTGGAGTCAGTTTTCTTAATCAAGGATATCTTCATGAGTAAAAATGTTTATTCGGAAGAAAAAGAAAGCAGGTCCAGATTCTAATCTCACTGGGAAATGTCCAACATTCTTACCACTCCAGGAAAGAGGCTAACAGAGGGGAGGGCAAGGGAGACCTGATGAACAGAACTGAATGCACAGAAAGTTTCTGGAGCAGCTAAAGAATTTTCACTACATCATTCCAAAATTAAAATTTTCCAGTATTACAGGAACAAGGAGGTTATATCAGAGCTGGAGAAAGAAAAACCATAGGTGGTTTTGCAAGAGAAAAGCCCCCAGAAACAAAAGCTTGTGCTGGTACTCTAAGTGCCAAAAGGCTATCTACCCTTAAACTTCCTGATGGAAAATGAGAACGCTGCTTTATCGCGGAAAAAAAAAAAAAAAAAAAAAAAA
>JACDJE010000041.1:2632252-2677323 GCA_016647715.1 Pavo muticus | reverse complement strand
GCTGCCCAGAGCCACATCCAGCCTGGCCTTGAATGCCTCCAGGGATGGGGCATCCACAACCTCCTTGGGCAACCTGTTCCACTGCGTCACCACCCTCTGAGTGAAAAACTTCCTCCTAATATCTAACCTAAACCTCCCCTGTCTCAGTTTAAAACCATTCCCCCTTGTCCTATCACCATCAACCCTTGTAAACAGCCGTTCCCCCTCCTTTTTCTATGCTCCCTTCAAATACTGGAAGGCCACAATAAGGTCTCCCCGGAGCCTTCTCTTCTCTAAGCTAAACAAGCCCAGTTCCCTCAACCTTTCCTCATAGGAGAGGTGCTCCAGCCCTCTGATCATCTTAGTGGCCCTCCTCTGGACCTGCTCCAAGAACTTCACATCCTTCCTGTACTGGGGGCCCCAGGCCTGAACGCAGTACTCCAGATGGGGCCTCACAAGAGCTGAGTAGATGGGGACAATCACCTCCCTCTCCCTGCTGGCCACTCTCTTTTAATGCAGCCCAGAACACAGTTGGCCTTCCAGCTGCAAGCGCACACTGCTGGCTCATGTCCAGCTTTTCATCTACCAGGACCCCCAAGTCCTTCTCCGCAGGGCTGCTCTCAAGGGGTTCTCCTTAGCTGTTCTTTATTTCAGCAGCAACTTATAATGTAGGCATTTGCGGTTCTTCTAACTTCTGCTGTGTAGCGTACCGAGAAGGAAATAGGAACAAATTCTACAACCAATATTGATAAGAAAAATTCTGTGGCCAAAACAACAATAAAACCCCACACTTCTCCAAATATTAAGTTAATGCTGGTTGTTTTTTTTTCCTAGGGAGCACATATCAGGTCACAATCCATTGTGCCTTAAAAAAAAAATAAATAAATAAGAAACACAGATCTTGCAGACATGAAAAAAAAACCAAAAAACACCTCCAGAGTAAATTGTCATGAGATCTATTTTATAAAATTGTACATGCAACTCTCTAGTGCTTTTGAGGAAGCAAGCAGCACTGCAAAAACACAGATTGAGGACTCTGAAAACATTTGAGCAAATCACTTAACATCCCTAGCTAGCCACGACACTCTAAACATTACAGTCAGTGCTACAAGAAAGTAAAGCAAAAAGGTCACTAACTGCCTAGGCAACAGAGGTTGTTACATATAAGAGAACCGGTGGTTCTGGATCTTCACAGACTGCTTCAAAGCAGATTAAACAAAAATGAACACTGGGAGGAAGAGGCACAGAAGCAATTCAGAGTTGAATATCTCAGGATTGCCAGATCCTATTATGATTCAGATCAATCTTTTGATGTTAGGATTTATAATCCAAGTGCATGGTAAATAGCAACTATTGGTGCTGCTACAGCATGGGAGTGGATGAGACTTGACACTAATCTCTCTCTTGGTTTCATTAGTTGTTAAGAATGTCAGACTGAAGACCTAACTCAGTGAATGCTTGAATTGATGGAATGATTCTCACAAAATTCAATGAATTGTGAGTTTGACATTTCTGAGGGAGCTTAGAGCAACCTCAGCCAGTTGTTTTATGCCTATAGTGAGAAATCTTCCATCTTATCTTTAAGCTTTTGGCAATGAGAAGGCTTATGGAAAGGAGCCAAAAGAATGGGAAGAGAAAAAAAAAAAGAAACAGAGTGAGAGACAAAAACTTGAAAATAAAAAAAAAAAGGCAAAACTGTGGTTAGCAAAAACAGACACTCTTGTCTTTCTTGAACATACTGTTACTAGTATTTGTACACTTTTTGAGTTTAACAAAGCCTGGTGTTCAAATGACGTCTGCTGACATTATTTTCTTTATAAATACAGTAAAGAATCATCTCCAATTTACTGTAGTGCTGTAGTTCAGCAGTCGCAGTAAAAATGGCCTTCTGAAATTAAACAGACAGAATTGATGATAGATGGAAAGAGACAAAAGACATGGAGATGATGCATAACTGATTGCATTGATAATACAGCACTTCTAACATAGTGGCCAAGTATCTAAACTGTGTTTCCTCAAATAGCCAAGCTACAAATTAAATTGCAACAGTGAATTACTGCCTTCCCACACAGTGAGATGAATGGGAGATGAATTATTGAATTTCCAAATGAAACTCATTCAGAGCATTAATTCCGAACATAAAAACATCAGTTGAACAACAACAATGAAAAATCAAGCCAAAATCATTCTCAAACCAGTTTTGAGAAGAGATTTTGTGCTCCATTAATCTTAGATAACAAAGGACAAAAATAACACGGCCTTACAAAAAACTAATTGAGAGCTCCGCCCAACATGTCTAAGTCCTAGACGGTGAAGAAACAAAGCAAAGCCAGGGAAACCATTGTGATAAAATCAGGTAACTCTCACTATTCTCAGCCAGCAGGTAATCATGCTACAAAATCTTCCTGGTTTTCAACATAGCCATAAAAAAATTGATTTTACAGAATATCCTGCCACCTTGCAGAAACTAGGAATGGAGTATCAGCACATCCAGCTGTTCCCCCAAGAACAGTAGTTGACTATTTCACAGCACAGTACGTTTTTTGCCTTTATGGTGAGAACATCTTAAGGATAGAGCAGAGAGAGAGCAGAGGGGGTTTAACAGCTTAACTTTTGGAAATCAAATGAAAAATTAAATGTAAAATGGGGGATTTGTTGCTTGGGGTTTTTGTGAGCCTGAGAGCTTTTTTTGGTGACTTAGATTTATCCTTGCTCTGCACTTACATTAATGGACCATAAACAAGCAGAGCCTAAAAATAAGACATTTAATAAGATCATGGAATTGTACTGGTTAGGTTATTGGAATAACATTTTATGACTAAGAAACATAAGATGACTTTGAAAGCAAGATTTCTGAGCTTTCTGAAATATATATACGAATGCTGTAGTCTCATAGTCCCAAAGGCTGTGCTACTGAAGAACAACCTTTATCACAACTCAGCAATAACAAAAGTGTGCTCTGATTATCTGGGCAATCACTTGTGAAGACAGCATCCTAACTGGAAGAAGGACTCCCCAGACCACAGAATACCAGAATAATAGCGCTGCTTTCAAAACCCAATACAAATGCTGTGCTTTAGTCAAGCTGTTGTACAAAAGCAATACCCAGCAAGTGCCTTAGGGAGGCCACACATTTAAAAGTTCCAGAAGACAGAGTAGATGTTCAAAGCATTGACTGCAGCATTAGCCAAAGCACACGTTACACTCAGCTGTGTTAGAAGTAGCAGCTCAGGAGGGTCTGCCTGGCCCTCCTGAGTTGAATTCAGTGGTGGAAGAGCTGAGTTCTGAGCTAGAAACACCCCAGGACAAGGCACAGGGTTACTGGGGAAACACTTTGCTGAGCTGGCATGATATGTCATCACTTTTTAACCTGGCAGCAGCATCAGAAGAGCTTTCTATTCAATTGCAGCAGCAATCTGCAGCAATTTTCAGAGCCTTTAACAATCCTGAGCTGAAAGCCCATTTTTTTTCAGTAAATCTGCCACTTGATTCTCTGTCTTAAATGCTAAAGTCTTGAATCCCACAGTGTATATATTCAGAGTTGTAATATCCAAGCACGACTCAATGGTTGCTGTTAGTTCAGCATAAAAGACTGTTAAAGCTTCATTTTTTTTTTAACCTCAGTAATAAGGACTTCTCCTTAACTTAGTTTTGCTTGCAACAGACTTTCATCTGACACTGTGATACTGTTTACAGTAGATTCCTAAGATTCCTTCCCTGTTCCCCCCTCAAAAAAGCTTTCCAGCTCCTTACAATTACTAAGTAGACCCTTAGGTGCTAATTCCTTAGACTATAAGAAAGCTCAACAATCCAATGGGGACTGAGTCACCTAGAACTCTACCTGTGTCCATACTGCACAAAACCAGGGATACTTTCAACTCCAAAGAAGCAAAGTAGAAGGAACCAGGACAAACCAAGGCAGTTTTCATCTCATCAGCATGCATGGAAATGGAGCTCAGAAAGTATGAGACTGTCCTACTGCTTGGCATTCTGCAGGAGCTGTCCTGACCACACTTCCTCACCTCCATCCGGCTGAAGTCTCGAGTCGGCTGGCTGCCGGGCATTGGCTCAGAGTAAGAATCGAACAGCGTGCACTCACGCAGAGGCTTCAAGGAGGCTAGAGGGGAAAGGAGAACAATAACAAAGATGGAAAAAAAAATCAACAAGAGACATGTCAACTATGTGATTAATAGGCGCTTCTTAAAAACACGCTAAAATGGAAAGCAAGTAAAAACCAAGGACAGTAAACCCAGTCACTGCTGCAGTACCTATCATCTGCAGTATTCCTCAACTAAACAGCACTGAGAGCAGAAAAAAAAGAAAAAACAGTTCTAAACTTTTCACAGCAATATTCGCAAGAACTGCACTTCTATTCCATAGGCTCGGGTTCTTCTGCTGGTATCACTACAGGATTATTACATCTCACATGAATCTCCTCTCTTAACAGCTGGAAAACCTTTCTTCTTTAAGATTGGTATACTGAATACAGAACAACCAGTTTTCAGGTCAAGTCTCTAGTTTCTGGCTAGCCTCTAGTTCAGCTGGAGAAATTGAGCTCTTGCAAATCTGTCTTAATTTAAAATACAGTGGGTTACATACAGGGCAAATAGCTTGACAGATTTTTTTGTTAATTTATTTTAATAAAAAATTTCAGAAAAGAAGGTGCTGGGTCAAACTGTCAGCAGAGCCACGCCAGGATAGAGTTTGGCGCTTCACTTGTAGTTTATAGAACAAGCAATAAAACTTGCAAGATTAATTCATTCTGAAGTGCTCTATCTTATGCTCCGAGTCACT
This sequence comes from Pavo muticus, assembly GCA_016647715.1. Taxonomy (NCBI): domain Eukaryota; kingdom Metazoa; phylum Chordata; class Aves; order Galliformes; family Phasianidae; genus Pavo; species Pavo muticus. Next base: position 2,672,550 of record JACDJE010000041.1, on the reverse strand, counting down.
TTATCTGAAGCTTTAACAGTCTCATCAGACACCAGTATTTCCCTTGAAAATCCTACTCCATTCTGAACTTAATACAACCTAATGAAAAACAGTTTCCAGAAACCTCTATCATGTTCCAAATCAGACAAATAAAACCTAAATTTCAGAGAAATAAAATCAAACAATGAAAACACTAAAACAAAAAGTTTATTTTAAACATTTCTTTTGACAATTTAGCTAAGTATATGATGATTTGCTTACTTATCAATCCTTTTATTTTAGAACTTGATGCAACCATGGCCATATTCTTTCTTGTCATTCACAGTGGTACAGTGTGTTGAGATGCTATGTTTTTTAATTATGCAAGTCTAGAGGTTTCAGAATCCTGACTAGGCAGCAAGACATTTTCAGATTCTCAAATCAACAGCGTTAGCTTATTACCCACAGCATGTAGTGTGCAAGAGTTAGTCCTGTCACCCTTTCACATAGACCAGCTTGAAATGCTTGGCTCTGTCCGACACATGAAGAAATAATCATCTGTGGAAGTGATAAATGCTCAATGCTAAAAGGGACAAATTATGGAAAAGAAAGGACTCCTAGAGAACAACCACAGCTTACCATGCCCCTCCTTACATGGACGTAATGACTTGATAATACTGTAGGTAGTTATTTCTATTGTAGAGTTACCCAAAAATGATTTATATGAAGACTTAGAATTACAGAATGGGTTGGGTTGGAAGATCATCTAGTTTTAAGATCATCTAGTTCCAACCCCCCTGCTATAGGCAGGGACACCTTCCACTAGACCAGGTTGCTCAAAGCACCATCCAGCCTGGCCTTGAATGCTTCCAGTGAGAGCACATTCACAGCCTCACTGGGCAGTTCCAGTGTCTCACATCCTCACAGTAAAGAATTTCTTCCTAATGTCTAGTCTAAATCTACCCTCTTCCAGTTTAAAACCATTTCCCCTCATCCTGTTGCTACCTAGCCTTATAAAAAGACCCTCCCCAGCTTTCCTGTAGGCCCCCTTCAGGTACTGGAAGGCCGCTATAAGGTCTCCTTGGAGCTTTCGCTTCTCCAGGCTGAAGAGCCCCAGACTCCTCATAGGGGAGGTGCTCCAGCCCTCTGATCATCTTCATGGCCCTCCTCTGGACCTGTTCCAACAGCTCCATGGCTCAGGGCATCCATTACCACTGTCAGCCTCAAAGTGCAATGAGCTGAGGGTCTCCACGCCCAGCAACTCTAGTTTAAAGCCCTCCTGATTAAATGGAAAGCTTGCTGCCAAAGATGGTTTTCCCCTTGTCTGACAGATGAACATGCCAACCTCAGCCTGCAAGATGGAGCTTATAAGCTATTTTATGATGACAACAGGAGTAAAAGTGGTGGTACTGGAGGGAAAAGGGTAATTGTAATTATGACAAGGGAATGTAATTAGAGAGACTAAAAGTGATGAAGGTTAGGAGGTACAGGTTTTACAGGAGCTTCTCCCATTGGATATGAAGATAGTAGAACATGATTCCACCAGAAATTACTTATAAATCTGATACAGGGTGAATATTTAATTTTTGTAACTGCAGGTTGATTTGTTCTTTTCCTGTCTTTTAATATATTCAGTGTCATCAAATTTAATGGAGATTTTATTAGGTCTCAAATATTATCCCTTAGCACTGTAATTATCATCTGTGATTAATCCTCCTTGCCCTAAAAAGCCATGCACATTTTTCAGATTGAACACTATATTTCAGTGTTCACTCATAATTACAAGAGCCGTAACTGAAGAGAACAAATGAAAGGGCATGTTTCTCACTACACATTGTTACTGAGGTATGTTATACTTTGAAATAACTTATCCTTGTTTTTCACAAACTGTTGTAAAACCCATCATTAGCGAAAATTAATTACAGCAGAAGCTGTGGATTACATAATGTGAGCTAAAATTCACCCTTTCATACAGCTGGTGACTGAATGCAACAAGATACATTAGCACAGTAATTTCTAAAGCAGTCCAGTCTTATTTTCAGCACTTCTTCAAAAGACAGATACATAAGAGAAAATAACTGAGAGTTAAAAGCTATATGTCTTGCTGGATTATCATAGCTACGTGTAATCATCTGCCACTTTAGCTATAATGGCACCTAAAGTACACTGGAGCAGACACTCAGACAGAGGCAGGTAACTATCACATGTCGCACGGTTGTTTTGTGCGTTCATACATCCACTCTTCAACAATTGCATCATAAACACAATTAGAAACATATGCCTTAAAAACAAAGTGGGGAGCCACTTTTCATCTCCACCTGCAATGTGGAAAATTAAACCTTGTTTACAAGCACCGTGAGTTTCTGAGCTGGTTGTAGGACTTAAACCTGCTGCAGGGACGTTACCTGCTTGGAGGTAGTCCGGCAGCAATGTCTCAGGCAGTGTCTCAGGCAACTGGTAACCATTCTTCCTTGCAACCACCAGATGGAAAGCAGCACAAAACTCAGGGAGTGTCAGCGCCCCATCGCAATCCACATCGCTCAGCTCCCTGCAGGTACAACAGTCACATGTTTACCAAGCCATCACCTCAGGGAAGTGTACACATGCAATCACAGGGGATGGAGAAATTAAGCTTTGAAGACAGGTATTTTGATAGAGGACAACTACCATTTTTTCTACTTGATTGTAACTATTAAAACTCCTAGAACCACAGAAAAGCCTGGGTTAGAAGGGACCTCAAAGCCCACCCAGCCCCAACCCCTGCTGTGGGCAGGGCTGCCCCCCACCAGCTCAGGCTGCCCTGGGCCCCATCCAGCCTGGCCTTGAGTGCCTCCAGGGATGGGACACCACAGCTTCTCTGGGCAGCTGTGCCAGGGCCTCACCGCCCTCTGTGTAAAGAATTACCTCTTAATGTCTAATCTAAATATCTTCTCATTTAGTTTAAAGCCAACATCTGCCTCTGACATCATGGGCCAACATAATAAAGTAGGAAGCATTATTTTTGGAGCAGCCCTTGCACATATCTTGCATTTCTAAGCGTGAAATCAACTTTCTAATGTTTAAAAGCAGTTTTGACTAAACCATGCAGGATCTTAAGCCAGTTCAATCAAAGCTAAAAACAGACTTCAGCAAATGTTTAATCAGCAATGCTGACTAGACTCAAGAAAATAGGTAAATTAAAGTTCTTGACGTGTCCAAATATTATTGTTAACTGCTCATTAAATCTCTTGTCTCTTTAACTCTTGAACGCTTATAAAACAATAAAACTGGGCTTCAGATATTCAAGAATTCAATTTCATAAATTAACTCCTCTGCCAGAAGTAAGTAATATCTTACTATTAACACAGTGACTAAAATAAATAAACGTATAACTTTCGACACTTTGAAAATAACGAGTATTTTTCAAGCTGCTGAGGTCATAGTGGCAAAGACTGAAACATCCCATATGCTTAACACAGTAGCACAATTGATAAATCACTCCAAAATTATAATTATCTACTAGAAAGGAATGCTTTTTTTGAATTTTGTGCAGAGAACAACTTACATGAGCAATACTAATACAATGTGTTTAAAACATATTGGTTTAATCCATTCTTCTTATATAATCTTTTCTTCAAATTCAAATATTGACTTCCCCTAACAGTATGCATCTTTGGTTGTGTTTCTGTTGTTTTTTTCATAGAATCATAGAATGGCCTGGGTTGAAAAGAACCTCAATGATCATCTAGTTCTATGCTGCTATGTTCTAGACGCTGCTATGTGCAGGGTCTCCAACCACCAGACCAGGCTGCCCAGAGCCACATCCAGCCTGGCCTTGAATGCCTCCAGGGATGGGGCATCCACAACCTCCTTCGGCAACCTGTTCCAGTGCATCACCACCTTCTGTGTGAAAAATCTCCTCCTAATATCTAACCTAAATTTCCCCTGTCTCAGTTTAAAACCACGCTCCCTTGTCCTGTCACTATCCACCCGTGCAAACAGTCATACCCCCTCCTGTTCATATGCTCCCTTCAAATATTGGAAGGCTGCAATGAGGTCTCCCCAGAGTCTTCTCTTCTCCAAGCAGCTTTGTTGTGTTGTTGTTTTTTTATTTTCCTTTTATTTTCTTGACTTACAATCTGCTTTGAAAAGATTCCAGACATATTCTTGGACCCCATTAGATGTTTAGGGTCTTGCAAGCTTTTCTTCATATCTATCCTCATAAAAGCTTACATAAAGTAAAAACTCATCAGCATTTTTGAACAACATTTATAACAGTTTTCCTACCTAGATGCAAGGAAGACACTGACTTACAAAGCACCATGTTGTTTATGAAAAGATTATAGAATCCTTGTCAAATTTTATCATGTACAGTTCCATCTGCAATTGTTTCTAAATAAGCTCATTAAAAGGAAGTGTGCTGCTTCATTAGAAAAGCATTGATGAATTATGTAGTTGTACTTACCAAAAATTAGGCATTAATTAGGCCTCATCTGACAAAACAAAGCCAGAACCATAAAGCCAACAACACATCTAAAACATTCCAAATGTGCCTTTCTCTACATGAAAAATGTCAGTTCGTTGAGCTAATGATGTTCCTTATAACACACTTAGGAACAGCTCTCAGTTACACTGCTGTTCAAGCCTTCCCCGTCCTGCTGAGCAGGCAAACACCCCTGCAGAAAACAAGCATGTCAGGAAGATCAATGAGCACCCCGCTGCTTGGGCCTGAGAGTGATTCTGGAGATAAGAGCGATAATTAGAACTGAAGACACTTTTTTTAATTCAAAAAGAATTCTTCAATTAGGTATCTTCTGAAAAACAGGATACACATCCCAAATGCTACTACAGTACTTACCAGATGTGAGAAAGCTCTGGGATGGGCAGTTTTGATTTTGTGAAGAAATTCTTTGCCACGGAACCTGTTGGGAAACCACGCCTTGTCAACTGCTAGAAATTAATTCTCCAGTTGTTTACATTTGGCTAGGGCTGCTGTACCAGAAGCAGCTGGTTACTGTATGTTCAGCAGGCACTAGGATTAACTGCATCCTAATGTAGCTGTTGGACCATTTGTGACAGAGAAATCCAGACAGAGCTGTTGACCTCGTTTCTCCATTCCCTCCACACGGGAAAAATAGATAAAAGAAAAAATGCTTCAGTGATAGTGATTATAACTAACACATTACCATGTCACCAAGGAAAATAACAGACACAAACAGCTCTGCTTCACTCAGAAGCCACGTGCATGGCAGTGCAGTGCTGCAGTGTCTGCTACTCTCCCAAACTGCTGCTTCAACTGCAACATCACCTTGAATGGCCCAAATGTGAAATAAACACTTGGATATATTGCTACTGTGGTAGCACAAGTTCTCTGTGTTCTGGAAGCCCTGCCAGGATGTAAGCTTACAAAACCTATGTTGGTATTTTACAGAATGTAAGGTAACACACACTTCTAGGTCGATACCCCTTTTTTCTTCATGCATTCAGGTCAGATCACCCACCGCAGCGTGTGAGAAAGGCTGTAACTAGGACAGGTCAAGATACAGCTAGCGCATCATGTCATCTCTGGAGCCAGATGTCAAGAGAGGAGGACAAGACCATGACAAAGCCAAGTAATAACACAGCTCCAGAATATCCCCTCAAGCTCTGACCAGGGCTAGGACTGAAATATTCAGTAACTATCGATGGATTTTCATATGATAGATTTCTTAAATAAATTCCTATGCCTGAACAAATTTCTAGCACCTGCATCACCCCACAGCAAAGATTTCTACAGCTTAATTATTTTAAGTTGTTGTGGGAAGCTCAAATTTATCACTTATAAACAGTAAGTCTGGATGTGTAAGGACTGTCTGAGAGTCTTGCTCAACATAAATAAAAATGCAGAGCTCCCTGAGAAGCTCTATATGAGTATACATATGCACACAGTCACAGATGTATATAGGTGTGTGAGGAAATGCAGTGCAGTTGAATAACCATTTTCTCCCTCGAGTAAATTATACAAAAGAAACTTAACTGAGGAAAAGTACTGCAGAAGCATTTATTTCTGTCAGCATCAGGTAATTCATCACAGAATCACAAGGTTGGAAACGACCTACAAGATCATCCAGTCCAACCGTCCTATAACCATTACTACCCACTAAGCTACTAAACCATATCTCATAGCAGTTCATCCAGACAGTTCATTCATTCAAACCTTTGGCTCCGTCCAAGGATGCTGAATCCCAGATGATGCTGAAGAGCAGCAGTACAGCTGGACTCAGAAAAATGTCCTCAATGTAAACACTGCAACTTCTTTGACAGACTGTCAGTACCTGCAGGGAAGCCTCTCACAGGCACCCTGATCCTCCCATTCAGGATGGAAACGCAATCTCAGGATGCTGTTACTACAATTATACCACGTATGCGCTCTCCAGCATTTGCTTTTAACCACCTCAAGGTCAAAATCTCAGTCCCTCAGAGCCATAAACCCTCAGGCTTGATACGCAGATCAGTTAAACACATGCTTAACTTTCATCATATGGAAGCTTTTCTGTTGGGAAAGTTAAGTCCAAGCCTAGAGAGTTTTCAGCTCAATAAACGCTGCAGGTGTGATCTACAAATACATACTCTCAGAATATTAGCCCATCTTAATTTTCACCAAATCACAATGCTTCCCCTTAGAGATATTTTCTCCAAATCAGAACCGAACATTTAGTGTTGCCTCAGGTCTGAGCAGCAAGTGTGCATATTCTCTCAAAGGTTTCAAATCATGCACTGGAAATAGGTAACCACTTTGTTTTAGTGTGAAGTCACAGATTTTTATGTCTTTTTCCCCTTAGCTCTGCAAGCAGCTTAACCAAGGACAAAGCATGATGTGTACCATTACTGCTGCCAACAATAACATCTGTGAAACAGGACAACAGGAGTGCAGATGTGTATCAAAAAGCACTATTTGGATTTCTATGGAAGATGCACAAGGGAGAGAAAAAAGCCTTGCCTGATTCTCCGATGGCAGAGTAAACTTGCAGGGACTAAAATGAAGGGGAAAGAGATGTGCAATATTGAAGAGTATCTGCAAAACTGGAGGGAGTATGATGCATTTTGCTTTTCAAATGGTTATCCTTTAGAACAGAACCAGTTCTGATAGAACTAATTTCCATATTTAGGAAAAAAACATAATGCCCACAGTATTGGTCCGTTCTTTAAGTTGCCTGCCTTTAAAAATAAATCACAATCAACTCCTGTTCATAAGCTCATTAAAGAGAAAACAATTAATTCAACTACTTAATACTTCACATCTCTCAACCTGGTTCCTCTACTCGAAGTGGACATGTTTTGGTAAAAATTACCTGAAATAAAGGAGTTCAGATCAGGCTGCAGGGACTTGAACTGGTTGACATAGTAGTCTCGCTGCTCCTCAGTTATCCTCCAAGGGTCATCTGAGTAATGGGCACTGCTGTCCGGCTGCTCCCGCTCCACTGAAAGAGACTGAGAGGAAGGCCACTGGCACCAGCTGAGAGGGCCAGGCAGGGCTCTGGGAACCTCAACAGACCAGATTCATGCTGTTCTGGCAGCAGACAAGTATTTCAGAAAGATGAAAAGCAGAAATGGCCATGTTGATTACTGTCTCGTTACTTTTAACACTGAGGCTAATACTTTATCAAGGCAATTAAAGGAAGTTTTACATTACCAAAGCTAACAGAAAAATTAAATCTTACTAGCGCTGACCACAATAAAGTCCAAGTCACCCCTTACCACCTCTGGATTCATTCTGGGGTTTCAGCCATGCATTATAATCTGAACTGAACACCATATACCTAAAATGGAGCTAGTAAATGGACCTACATCTATACCTGTGCAGTGCAGTGCCTGACTTTGTAGCTCTGCTAAGAAACTATTTAGCCTTGGAGAGATGCTGTATCTACAGAGCTAGTCTGACTCTGGATCCACAGCTCACGCAAGGTAATTCAGTACACATTTCACTCAGATTTGCAAGCCCTCAGGGATCTCCTTAATTTTCTATCTGCTCCCACAGTTTGAGTAAAAACCACAACTTGGGGAAAAAGGATATTCTAGAGGACATTGTATTCCTTTATTTACACACTTTTCTGATTGACTCTAGAAGAGGGCTGCCAATATAATTAGGGCCTTTGTTGAGCTGAAATGACTTGGCATTCAAGATGCTTTAGGTCTGGATGTCAGCACTCATAAAGAGGGAGGGGGTAAGAACGAACAACCAGGCTCCAATCACCTCCAAAACCCTTTCTCTGACAGCCATCACTCAATTTAAAAATCAAAGCAAAATACTGGTTTTGAAATACATCAAAAGATCCCCTAAACAGGCAATTTCATAAAGTTGTAAATGAATTTTCATTTCAAAGTACTGCACAATTGCACTCAATTTCATTTCCAGTTTGCACAAATTATACGGCATTATCTCTAGATCTTTCCCTGAAGCTTTGGTGACATTTTATTATGGGATGCTAAACACTATGGAAAAGCTACAAAGTCCCTGAGCTGCATTTATTTAGGAAAAGCTCCCCCCTGGGAGAGCTCTGTGCCTCCTCGGGGCAAACTCCGTTTGCATAAGAAATGTATAGCAGGCTTACTGGAACATCAGAACAATTTGCTTTTGCAAAGAGCAGGAAAACATAGGACCCACCTCATAAGAACAATACATGACCATAAATCTGTTTATTCTGCTTGAGCTGTCATCTCATGAACTGGGGTAAAAAGGAATACACACAATATTGGACCTCTGTGCAGGTGTTACAGATGACATCCTAACTCAAGCAGGAATCTCAGTGAAACCTCATATGTTTCAAATTAAAATGTTTTGCCTCTGCTAGGATAACCTCACGATTATTTTTAACTTCTGAAGATTCTCAGTCTAGTTTTCCTTTCTATGTTATTCGGTGCTTCTCATTTTACTTAGCTTCAGCAATTTAATTGGATCATTTGTTTTAGTTTCTACTTCCTTTTTCTTACACTAAAAAAGCACTCTTCAGTCTCTTGTCTAAAAATACTAAGGAGAGCACTAACTTTCTAAAGTGAGAGTTCTTTTTTTATTTTCTCAATTGCTTTATCAGTAATATTGCTAAAGAAAAGACACATAATTCATTACCCGAGTAAGAGTTGAACACGTGAGAGCAGGTTTGGCCCCGTAATTCCCTGATGATGATCCATCTTGCTGGTGAGTAGAGTGTCTGACTTCATAGGGAGCTACGGAAATTTAAAGTAAGTACATAAATGAAAGGATAATCCAAAAGCAAAAAATTAAATCCTGCAAGTATCAGTGACCTTAGTAACCTAGTATTAAAGAACATTGAGTCTTCAACAACAAAATGCCAGCTACATGCTTGTCTTTAGATGTTACTGATAGAAATTGTCATTATATATTAGTAGATAACAGAAAGCATTATTCATAACGTGTAAATATATGTCTATATATTCTGTTTATATATTTATACATTGTCTTTACTTACACGTTTATATAGCAGAAGATAGCATTACAAGTAGTTAAGCTGCAAAACAATATGCTTTGACAATCAAACAGTCAATCAAACACTATCAAACAGTAAATCCCTAATGTTCTATACACTAATCTTCCATGTGCTATTCTTCCCCCTTTCCCTGATTTCTGCTGAAAATCAAAATTCGTGACTCACCACTTGTCATTATTTGGAGTAAAGTTAGTCAAGAAAAGTAACAATCGCTCCTTCTTTTGTCAAGATAAGTCACTTGCATTCCACTGCAGTAAATATAGTAAGCAGTGACATAACGGCACATTTAAGAACAATGTTTTAAAAATAGGTCAAGTATGCAAACGCAAAGGCAACTCACTTGCAAACTCTTAGAGAGGTGAAAACTTTTGCTCCTGGCACATTCAAAATACACCACTACAATGACAGTCAGCATTAGGTAGACAAAATTTAAAAGAATCTTGATGAAAAGTGAGACCAAGAAATCTTAACACTTTTGAGCTTAGGAAGACCTTAAAAACTACTTCTCCAAACCCCTCGCTTTCCTAAGTGACTTATCCTGTATTGGTATCTATTTTTACTCCTGTACAATTAAGTTCTAGTTTCAGAAAAAAAAAAAAAAAGAAAGAAAGAAAAAAAAAACACAGGAAGGAAGTTGGGAAATATACAGAAGCACTTCAAGAGGAGATTTAAGCACAAGGTCACTGCTATGTGTTTGCAAGCAAGAAAAACTTCAAAATTACCCAGAAAAAAAACAGTAAAATCCACTGGTATTTGGATACCGATGAATGCAGAACAAAGGCAGACCATTAAGTCACACTGTCCCAGTTTCAGAATCACGCATTCAGTATAAAATACATCAAAAGATCACTTCTGTGAAGCTAACACCTCACACACATACACAAGCTCTATTGTTTTCAAGTCTATCCTCTTGCGTGCTCACAGGAAACTGGAAGGTTCCTAATTTAAAAGGCCAGAAGGAATCAGTACGTCATCTAGCCCAGCCCTTTGGTACAGCACAGGTCCTAACATGTTATTCAGTTACTTCCACTGAGAACGCATTTGACTGAAGAATTTTTTTCTGGAAAGGCATCCAATGCTGAGCTGAAAACATCTACGTCCTTATTTTAATCCCCAATGCTTTCTGAAAAATACGTATATAAGTGCTCTACTCCTCCAGGATTTTATCGACTCAAGCAGCTGAACGATTAGTTTCAGAAGTTGATATACTTGGATTGGATGCTGCTGTCTTTATGTATTTTGCACAAATACTGATTGATTCCGTGAGAAGTTTCACTGAAGTTACTACTGTAAGCAAATTCCTAGGCACTCCACCCCATCATCCCAAAAAAACATACTGTTGGCAGAGACTGAAAAAAATCCCAGAAAACAGTAGAGAGCACTACTATGGGCAGCTTCGATGTCATCCTCCTTCCTTGTGTGCCAGTCTTCAGGGTGTCTGCTGCTACTAGACTCATTCATCAGAGCGGAAAACATGTCCTACCAGAAGGCAACCTTACTAACATTGTTTATTTCAGAAGTCATCCATTACTGTTTCGATCAGTTATGCTAAGGGTGGGGTGGGAAAAAGTCCTGTTTCTGTATGAATGGTGGTTTACCTAACCAACACATGGAATGCCTGCAACTCAGCACTAATATGATTTTCATGTGAAGACCATTTGACAGTGCTGAACACGTTCTTATCACAGCTGTAATGCGTTTCTAAATGTTGTATTAGCTCTGTTTTTTCCACTCATTTGTAAACAAAAACAATTGCTGAGGGACTCCTAACTAAAGGAGTGCTATATGCCAGTGCCTGCTATCTTTACCACCTTGGTCACTAGATGCTGCAATTAGGAGAGCACAGACACCCTACTGTTAACAGGAACACCTCAAGCCTTTGTAAAGATTGGCTCCTGTTCTGCTATCCTCTGACTAAAACCAGAAAGTTTTGCCAATCAGTTTAAAGGAAGGACAGCATTGTAGTACTTTATTTTTATCCGTTTTGTCTACATTATGCTGTTGGACTGTATTTATATTCTTGTCCCATTGTAGTTTCCGTTATGAAATCAGATCAGATTATTATCATTTCCTGCAAAGGAAGGTTCATTGTAAATCTGAATACTAATATAGTAGCTACTGAAATCATGAGCACTGCTGGCTCATGGTCACCCTGTTGTCTACCGAGACACCCACGTCCTTCTCCACATAGTTCCTTCCCAGCAGGTCAGCTCCTAACCCGTACAGATGCATGAAGTTATTCCTCCCCAGGTGTAGGACTCTGCACTTCCTCTTATTGAACTTCATCAGGTTCCTCTCTGACCAACTCTTCAGTCTGTCCAGGTCTCACCAAATGGCAGCTCAGCCTTCCTGTGCATTGGCTGCTCCTCCCCCTTTCATATAATCAGCAAACTTGCTGAGAGTGCACTCTGTCCATTCATCCAGGTCACTGATAATGATGTTGAACAAGACAAGACCCAGTACTATGATGATAGAGAGCAGCTTGGCAATCACTTCTGCCACCTCCCTCAGCACTCATGGGCACATCCTGTCAGGGCCCATAGATTTGCGTATGTCAAGTTTGCCTAGACAGTCTCTGACCAGATCCTCCTTCACCAAGGGGAAGTTCTCCCCTCCCTAGGCCCTCTCTTTTATCTCCAGAGTCTGGAATTTCCGAGAGGCAGTCTTAGCAATGAAGACTGAAGCAAGGAGAGTGTTCACTAACTCCTCCTTCTCAGTGTCCTCCGTTACCAGGGCACACACTCTGAAAATACTTACAAACATATCCACTGTGATACATTACAGGCAGTCTTGCCAGGAACTAGGTATGAGCATTCATCTGTGAGCTGTGAAACATAAATCTAACTAATTTACCTGAAAGCAAACAAGAAGACAGGATTGAACAATCAAAGAAAAGCTTTTAGGCACAATAAAATGAGATGATTGGATAATTTTCCAAAACAGGGGTATAATTAAATTTTAAAATCTCTAAGCTGACTGTCAGTTCCATTTGAAACTTGGATGCTTCCGAGAAAAGGAAAAAGAATAACTGAACACAGTGTGCACATCCCTACTTTTATCCTACCTCCATGCTGCTGCTCCAGCCCACTTCTTGATTTACCATATCCATAAGTTAAGGGTATTCTCTGGTAGGTAGACGGAGAAGCAGGAGGTGAACAGATTGGAGACATTGGTGGAGACTTGGCTTCCTGCTTCAAAAACACATCAACACAGAAAGGAATCCTGAGATGATCCTGAGTAATTCTGCACAGCAGTCCAAAAACATACAGCATGATGGACAAAGAAGAGGAAAATACTGCAATTTTGTCAGACCCTCTATATCCAAGAAATCTCTCACTAAAAAAAGATGAATTTGGTATTGAACCTTCTAGAATGAATTATGGTAATGGCATAGCAAAGCTTTAAAACAGTTAAGGACAATCTACTTCCAAACATGCCTGAAGAAGTGTCTGCAGAAGGCTTAACATGGGTCAACTGGCAGTTTAAGACAAAAGAAGCTGGGATGGTGTTTCACTGAGGACAAGAGAAAGTTTTTTTCTGGACTACCCCTGGAGGAGATTAGAAAGGAAGGAAATACGGTGGCCCCACCCAGAAACAGTGGCTAATAACCAGCTCCCCCATTTCAGCACCTCTTCTCCAACTGAATGTTTCTGTAGCAACTAAGGACCATGCCTGCCATGAAAAATTCCTGTTTATTCCTCCTTAAGCAGAGAGATTTCTGTTTGCACCTCCTCCCCTTGACCTCTCCAAGAAATAGCACTACACTCAGTAGAACAACACTGGAAGAACTTACACAAAATACTTACAGGGTTGACAGTTTTACACATGCTCACATAAAGAAATTTCCCTCAGAGATAAACTGATACGAAAGATCATCAAAACAAGAACACAGTCCTGATGGTGATTACTAACACATAAGGAGCTCTTATTCAGTACAGTGCTGCAAAAACTGCATACTTTCACACAAGTGTCATCACTTCCAGGACCAGACCCAAATGCAGCATGCACAATGACACACTAGCCTGAAGGAGACAGGCCCATTACCTGTTTGTCTCCTTCATCTGTTCTTTTGTAGGAATTTTTTTCCAGAGTTGCGTGTGGAGCCTGAAACTTAACTCCATGGAGCTCTGCTGGAGTCCCATAGCGTACTTCGCTGTCATTTTTCAGCGCCATGAACCGTGGTAGAGGCAGTTCTTCATTAAAAGAGAGAAACATTCAATTGGGACTTCAGAACATTGAAAGTCCTTGAAGCAGTACCGTATTGTAAACCAGTGAAAAGTTTATCTATAAAAGAGAACTACTTATATTTTGTAATAGCTATAAATGTGCAACTCTTGTGATTACTTTGTGTCTTAATAGAAATGTGAATGTTACACAAAGCTACGTTTGCCATATTTATGCATTCTCTCTTAATGCGTATAGAAAGAAAGAAGCCTTATGCACATTATTAAAGCAAGAGGCAAACTCATTTTCTGACTTGGAAATGTTGCCTTTAGTAAAAAGAATAGTTTCCCATAGAAACTGCGCGACTGATTCATTCATTAGGTTGGGATGAAAGCATTCTCAGTGCTTCCACCATACAAGGAGCAAATTAAAAATGGTGGGGTTCAGAGTCCAGGTCAGGGCCCAGTGAGATGGGGGTACCATTTCATCTCTGCTCTGCAGAGCAGAAGAGACACATTAGCAAATGCATCTTTAAGACAATTCATGACTAGTTTAGGGGAATGTTAATAGAAACCATTATTTTTGTGCAGTCAGACCTTGAGATCAATACAACTAAAATTAACAGAACATAGTGTTCAAGATCGAACCATGCATCACCTCTGTAATCATTTACACCTACAACTGCTACCAGGAAGAAAAATAAATCAATATAGGTTTGGTGCATGCTACTCATTCCACTCTACAATCACTAATACATTTCAAGAGAAAATGTAATTAGCACTGGAAGCATTTCTGAGGAGTAAGTAAGCAGGATATCAATAGGCATGCTGCAAGCACCCTTGTTCGCTCAAATTGGTGGATGGTGTGCAGCTGCTGTGCTTGTAACACATACACGCACACAGTATATCTCACCTCAGTTCAGGTTTCTTTTCAGTTCGCTTTTTCTCAGAACAACAGTGGCATCCTTAGAAAGGAGCACAGCACAAGAGAATGTTGCATAAGTGGAAACCCTCAGCCTGAGGCCTGCCAAGGCCGAGCAAGAACTGCGAGGGCAAGAAGATCCAGCTCCCTCCGTGCAGTCACTGTAAGAGTTCTGCAGCTAGAAGGCACCTGCTTTCTCTCTTCACCACTTGAGTTTGATCTGCCTCTTAAGAAGCATTTATCTCCATCAAAATGGTACATCTACTATTACTGCCACTACTTTGTGAAGAATAAAGTTCTTTTAAATCACATCTACCATACGTTGCCATACCTACCAATACAATGTGTTATTTTATCATGGTTCCCAAACAATCCTCCACCTGAAGCAGCTACCGATTTCCACTCAGAGGCCTTTGGGACCAGAGTCCAAAGGTGGCAGGGAAGTGTACCTACAGCCCTGATTGGCTGTCACCTGGCAATCCCTTTGGGAAATGGAGCTGCAATCCTACCTCGGCCACACACGTCATTCAGTGCAACGTTCTACCATTTTTTCACTTAGAGAAAGTAACATCACCTCCTACCCAGCCTCGGTTCCCCAGAATACACTGGTTTCACAGACAAATTAGAAGAAAAGTTCACCACCACCACCGAAAGCTTGCAAGGATTAAAGACAGGGAAAAACGAGCACGGAGTGCTGCAAGCAACATTTGCTACTCACCATTCTTAATGCTCTCAATCCGTACTGGGAACCCTGACTGCGCTGCCGCAATTAACTTCAAAGCAATGTAAAACTGAGCAGGACCAAAATAGCCCACGCGTTTGGCTCCGCAAACTTCTGTGATCTAGGAGAGAAGAGACACATTCTTGGTAAAATGCATTTCACTCTTTCAGGGAATGTGAACAGCTCTGCATACACAAGCAAAGAAATATGTATTTTAAAATTCAAAATACTTATTGTATTTAAAGTTATCTATTAAATATATTTGTTCTGACTGCTGTCTGATCACATTCCCCTTAGTACACCAGAGACAAGTAGTTACTTATTATCATTTTCAGGTACAACGAAGGGTAGCAGAGCTATCCTAAAATGATTTATTTGCTTTCATATTGTGCATGATTTTAACAGCAGGTGAAATGATTGCTTATTTTGCACATTGTTTAGTCAGATGTTCCCACTGCAGGAGCTGTGGCGTTCACAGAAATACAATTAGTCCTTATAACCACTGTAACTGGAATGGCAAACTCAATACAAGAAATTCCCCCTCCTGCCACTTCCATGTTGTCTCACATGCCCGGATGTTGTCTCTGAACCTTATTGTTTTTAATTTGCTTCTTGTATGATGGTAGCATTGCAAATACTATCATCCTGACCTAACTAATTCACTGGCACTTCTCCATGGGTAGGTTCTCCTCTACGTAACACCCAGCAGTGGGATGCTCCCAAGCTACAATAGCATGACAGAAACTATTCAACTGGTGTATATAAACAAATAGAACAAATGAATACCCATTTTTCTTGAATTGCATATATATATTTACATAGATATATATATACATACACATATATACATATGCATATATATGCATACTGTAGCAGAACATTAGGTGAAACAATTCCTGAAAACTGAGATGTTTCAGAGTGTTAATTATTAATAATCATTGAAAAGTATCTCCAAGCAAAGCCTTTCTTCTCTGGATGTAGCTTCTGCTTTGACCGACTGAGCTTTGGTTCTTTTCTCCTCCTGCGAGTTTCTGAGATGCATGGTTTCATTCCTTGATGCTGCACCAAGCTGCTTTCTTTTTTCTCACTGCATGATGAAAAGGGAGATTGATTCCCTGGACAAGCAGAGCTCCAATTAACCACTGGACTCTGCCATTCCTTTTTTTTTTTTTTTCTTTTGTCTGGGTGGGTGCTCAGATCCTGTGCCAGGACCTGGTGCTGAGGGTGGGAAACATGGCTTGCTGTGGTGCACAAATCCCTGGTGCCAGCCCCAGGATGAAGCAGCCACAGCTAGAGGAGGGCACAGACACGTGTCAGTAAGCTGACATCAAACCTGGGTGCCCACCCTGGTTTATCACAGGAGAGGAGCAAGAGTGAGGATAAGGTCAGCCCTGGGACTGGAGGTGGCGGTCCATCAGCCATTCCTCCCAGCAGCACCTCTGGGTACCAGTAGCCAAGACTGTGGCCATACATGTCCTGAGGGACTCTCCCCCTCTCTATGCTGAATGCTGTAAATAATCTGCTTGCTCTTGATATGGAAACACAGACATTTTATTTTGATGAAGCAGCTTAAACCCTTTTTTACTTTTTAATTAATCAGGGATGCACGGTCTTTCAAAAACACTGTGCTGCTTCTCAAGCACCCTTAACACAACCATCCCGAAACAGCCTCTTTGTGACTTTGCCCTTCAATAATAACAACAGCAAAATATTTTGTAGGCACAATCTCCTCTGTGTTATTACAACAACTAAATCCTGATTTCTTGTTAATGGCCTGGAGCAACAGATGTAAGCTGCCACAGAAGCTCAATTTATTACAGAATTATAGATATTTACGTAGATTAATTGTAGGTACAGGCATTTACACTCATTAGTTTCCCCGACAGCCAAAGGAGAGGGCTGTGGGTCCTCAGGCAGCCAGCAGCTCACCCCACCTACAGCAGGACCCGCTTGGAGCTGCTGGCTGGAGAACCTCTCCTCCTCCAGCAGCATGGGTAGGTGGCAGGTCAACCTTCATCCAAAACCAGTTCCTCAGAACATGCTGCCCGCTTCAATTCCCATAGTAGCTTAAACTCAATACTGCCTTTTTTTTTTTTTTTTTTCTTTTTAATTTCCTGATTTTACCTTTTGCGGGATCAGTGCACACAGCCTTTCGATGGGCAGACTGCATTTAGCGATACGCACTGCTGCAGCTAAGCTAGGTTGTGCAAAAAGCTATTAGGAGTCTCCAAGATCCATCTGAATTAAAGGCATTGTACCTGAATGCGAAATGACATCTTTTCAGGATGAAAACTAGACTCTATCTAAGAAAATAAACATGGAGCACCACTTTGGAACTAAGACATATGAAAACGTCCCCTGAAAAAGGGAAACATCAGTACTGCTTTCCTTCAACTGATGTTAAAACAAAACTCTTTTCATCCTTCCCTGTTGTCAGCTTAGGTTACTTTGTTTCCAGTGAGATAACAAGGAGAGAACTTACTTTTTTTCTACTCACACGCACATAAAATAAAATAAACAGCAGACCTTGATACCGCAGGGGATTTTAATACAGCATTATCGACAGTCAATTTCGTGACTTTTTTTTTTTAGATTCTTCAGCAAAAAAACGTAATCCTCCAGTGACAGCTGAATATGGAAGAAAAATTTAATGCAGTACACGTTGGAAACAATTTTTCATGGTGGCAGGTTACTGCTGCCTCCTGCCAAATCTAACCTCGGGATGATAAACAGAGTTACTCAAAGACTGATCTACTGAATGGCTCTTGAGGCAAGAACAGCCTGCTGAGTGGACTAAAACTGAGTTTACATTTCTGCAAGGTATAACTGCATATGTGGAACAAATTCATGGGTCGGTTGCCACTTGAGAAAGAAAGTTCATTTCACACAACATGCAAAAGCAACATTTCTTGGAGAAAGATGGAGAGCTGCGGTGCCTAACCTCATGCTTGTTCTAAGTCAGCCCTGGAACAATGTCTGTACTTTCAATGGCACTTCAGCAGAGAGCCTTAAAACACATCCTGTGCAAGAACCACACTGCCCTCCCTACCAAATAGCCATGAAAAAATGGAGAGGAAGACTGCCTGCATACTCTTCTGATGGGTCAGAAGATTTTCTACAATTATTTTAACAAAAAATGTTCCCCTTCCCCATTTTTTGGCTTATCAACATTAACATTTAAGACATACCTATGAGCTGTTCTGTAGAGTGGATGTTTTAAATTACCATTCTCCGTGCATACTCCTACTAGGAACGTCTTACATCTTGAGATGCTGGAACAAACAGCAGGTTTTTGTATTTATTATCCACTCACCGCTCTGCTCCATTAGCAGGCAGCGAGTATTATTTTTGCAATTGCTCCTTGAAGACATCCCAATGAAGCTGCTTTTCCCAGCACAATCTGACTTTGTTCCAGCTCTCCCTGTTTCTCTGCAAACAAGTTTCCACTGTGGTCTCCAAGAGCACTGACCTCTCAAATACCCTGCGCAGGTCCAATTTAGATCGCAAGAGCTAAACTTTGGGAGCCGAAGACTAAGGATGAATCACAGAATCACAGAATCGTAGGGGTTGGAAGGGACCTCCAGAGATCATCAAGTCCAACGCCCCTGCCAAAGCAGGTTCCCTACACCAGGTAAAGTTTGCTTACTGTACACTGAGTGCAAGGTACACTCAGAAAGAGCCATTCAGTAACCCTAGAACACATGGGCAGGCTGAGATGGCCATCTTCCAGCCTCAAAGGAAAGGTTTTTACCTGTAAGCAAAGGTAAAGCTGCGAAATTTTTCACTGAGAAGGTGGTGAGGTACTGGAACAGGCTGCCCAAAGAAGTTACAGATGTCCCATCCCTGGAGGCTTTCAAGGCCAGGCTGGATGGGGCCCTGGGCAGCCTGAGCTGATGCCTAATTTAATGCCTGGCAACCCTGACTGCAGCAGGAGGTTGGAACTAGTTGATCTTTGAGGTCCCTTCCAAACCAAGCCAACCTATAATTCTAAGATGTTTGCTTTTTCACTTCGCCAGTAACTCTGCCGTGCTGTCCTCTGGCACTCAGTTTGTGTCTGTTCTGCTCCCTTGTCATGATCTGTCATGGTCACTGCCTGTCACTCGCAGGCAAACCCAGCCCAGGAAAAAGGAACTCTCTGTGTGCATTGTGACACTCTGAAAGTGTATAAGCTGAATGCAAATTCTCTGTGAGAAAAAGAAAACAAGCAACAGCTTGCTCCTGCGTTAAAGGGAATTTTCTCACTGCACCTTCTACCTCAGCCCAGCCCCAAAAAACACAGTTTTAATGCTTGCTCTTGCTCATGATATGGGGAGGTTACAAGATCTTCCACTTCCTCTGCTTCCTCCGCACTGCAAGGAACAGGCTGAAGAGCTCCTTCCCAGACCCAGGACCAGCTGTGCTGATGTATTTCTGCACCCAGCCCTCCAGACCCTCAGCCCTATCATCGCTGCTCCACAGTCAAATATTTGCAGCCGTAGATTATCAACAGCTTATCACAAAACTGTACATTGCGTCTGACCTACTTTGCTCCCTTAAAAAAAAATAATAAAATTCTGTTTACAGATTCTGGGATCTGCTTGTCACAGACAAGTTTTGCTACATTCTTAATCAGGTACCTCTTTCTGAATGGGTCATTGTTCAAATACCTGTAGGACTGCCTGGAGCCCAGGGCTCCTCTTTCTTCATTATTTGAAGTGAAGCACAGAACAGCGTGTCCGGATCCTGGAGGACCGCTGCCTGGGAAGTGCTGGGGCAGTTCTGCACCCAGAGGAAGGGACTCTGCCATGGGGCGGGTTTTTAGTGCTGCTTCTCTGCCTCAGCCCATTTCCTGCTGATGCTTAGTCTTTTAAAAAAGGATGCTTTATCTGTTTTAGACTTCTTTAAACACGGCCTGGAACGCTCACTAAAATTTGAGAAACCGGGTTCTGACACCTAAAAAGAAAGGAATTAGA
The DNA here is from genome assembly GCA_016647715.1 of Pavo muticus. Lineage (NCBI taxonomy): Eukaryota > Metazoa > Chordata > Aves > Galliformes > Phasianidae > Pavo > Pavo muticus. The sequence goes on along the minus strand of JACDJE010000041.1, from coordinate 2,652,370 downwards.
AACTGCTTACTTCATGGCACACAGACAACAACACGCATAGGGCATTTTTAAAGACTTAACCACAAAACTTCCTGTCCTCACTTTAAGCTCTGTATGACTCCAGTTTAAACTTATTGTGTTCTTCAAGCTAAAGCGATAAGGTAAGTTACTGATCAGCTGCCAAAGCTTAGCAAATCAGTTAGCACAGTGGTAAAAAGAGCAGAAAGAAACCACATCTGTTACATAAAGTGTGCTGACAGTCCTGCCAGAGCTCGCCAGGCTCCCTTGTGCTCACGCAACCCAGAACCACTTGGTTTGCAAGTGCAGGTGCTCACCTGGGCACTTCTGGGGCAAGCTCTTTCCTTGGCAACAGTGAAGCTTTGCCAAGCAGCTCCAAGCAGAACATTTTATGCCAGCACCAAGAACTGCAAAGTTTATGATTCAGAGCACATTTGGGCACAACAAAATATTTTCAAACAACTCTGCAAGTCTCGTATTAACTGGATCAATGCAAGGGTCTGTGTAGTCTTCTGTTTCGTATTGTACACCAGCTGCAGATGCCTAGACAAATTAAGAGCACGCAAATCACTTCTCGTCATATAGAACAACTGGCAATACCAGAAAATGACAAGCTACAAAAAAAAAAATACTGATATGAATTGTGCAGCTACCAGAACAGGTGAGTCAGCACAATTAATCAAAAGATTTCAATTATTAAGGAGTGTTGGCTAGAAAAACTGCCAGGGAATAAAGGCTGCAGATGCAGCCTAATACTTATATAAGCATGGAACTGCGCCTCAAAGAAATCCAGTCTCCTATACTCAACCTTTTGTCTTTAAGGTACAAACACTAATGAATCTTTTTTGCTTTATCTGGGTGTGATGTGGAAAAGGAGAACACTTCCATCATTTTACCAGGAGGTTTAAGAACACCATTGCTGAGAAATATCTGAAAGCTTCCATGCCATGTAAAGAAAATAATTGTCATAATAGGTGTGTCTACAGAATAAGGTCAAGACGCTGTTATGCTCATTTGCTTATACTCCATTCTGCCTTCTCTTTGAAAGAAAAACCTGCTGTCATCCTAACTAAACACGTCTTTCGTTGTGTGTGGAAAGCCTGCAGGGGCAAAAGAGATGAAGCTAATACTTTTCAAAACCTCCTTGCATTTTTCTTCTATTTGGCAAATGAATGCTGTACCTGATAACTGCATTAATCCATCTAGAATTGTTTTAGCTGTGCTTCATATTCACTAGTTTGTATCAAATCCTATAAACATCTATCCAGGTCAATAAATACAGCTTGTGCCAATAAATTTGTATAGAATACATGAAACTTTAATAAAGCTTATTACACCGGCAACACAAACATAAAACACCTGAAAACAGGTTACTCTGAATTTAAGAACTTGTCATAAGCATGCCAACAATTGTAGAAGTATGATTCCATTTATTCACTAATCTCCTTCACATTCTTTTTTGGCAATCGGTTCCTCAGCATTTGGCTACGGAAATGTACATAGTCATCAGAACACCCAATGAAATGCAGTACACGTAGCCTTGCCAGTATCACTATTAAGTCCTGAAATCCCATGGAAATCTGCAGAGTATGCAGAATTTGATGACAGACATTTTATCCACTTTTCAAGTCTTATTGTAGAAGCAAGGGAGTAAAGGTAGCATCCCAATCAGAGTGACAAGTACAGAGCTGTCACACCACTCCATCCAAACTGACTGCAGGGAGCTTCCATAGAGCTTATCCGAACTTCTTATGATGCAAGACGCTGCCAGGAGCTTTTCATTCTCTTGGACACGAGACGTGAGATTCATGAATTTCACCTTGCAGACGTTTAATGCTAAGGAAGCACGTTCATAATCTATGCAGTGTGTAAAGACACTAGTCATTCCAAGGACTTCTGTTCATTTTCCCGCTCACCTCTTCTCTTCCAAGAGCTTATCTATGGAAATAACACCAATAAGGCTCAAGGCACAAGAGAGGGGAGCCCAGACCCACTGACTCTCATTTACTCAGCAGAGATCTGATCCCAAGCTCTCCTGCCTGAGAGTAATGGAACACACCACAACTTGACATTGATGAGATGGAACTCCGCAAAAGGGAATTTGGTCAGGACTGGCACCCGGCCATCTGAAATACAAATCACCCTGTAAAACTTCCATTTTCTGGAGGCTGAAGTGAAAACAGTACACAACTCTTGCTAGCAATGAGAGCGAACAGAGAGCTGTGTCTCAACTAAAGTGGAAATGTCACATTTTGCAAATGAGCCGCATCAGTGCCTTTTTCACATTAAAATACAGTACAATCACATGAACGCTAAGCAACAGCACTACATCCAACAAGGCCGGATTTTTGGGACAGGTAGCAAGCATATCCTTGTGTTCTTATTATTTTAGACAACTTCACCAAGTTGTTAATTCTGCAAAGAATATTTTGCATAAATGTAATTTTCATTAGCATATTGTCATCTGGAGAGTACATTTTCACTGATTTAAAATACAGCAATTATTCATAAGCTTGAATTCATTATGTAGAATGACATTCATGACATTCATTACAAACACCTATGTATCTTAATATGTTTTTTTAGAAAAGGCTACTCAAAGCACTGCCCATATATACATAACTGAAAATGAATTTAACTTGAAGCTCAGTTTCAACCATCAAACCTTTAATAAGATAAGTTTCTGCAATCTGTCGTCACTCCATCATTGCAGTTCAGATATTGATTTAAGCACCTAAAAAACCCTGAGTTTTAAAAAAGTAATAAACATTTAAAAAAATTAAAATAATGAAATTTGATAATGGAACATAGAGCCATTTATAAGGCAAGACTCCCCAAGCTTGCAAAAAACAACTGATTGAATCTTGCAGTGTTATATTCATGCAACTAACCCTTATCCTACCTTTCGACAAATTTCAGTCTGTAAATAATGCTCCACAGACTTCGAAGTCACTGATTGCTCTTTCAGAAAAAAAAAATAAATCCCCACTGATTTGAAGTAATTTTGTTTGCTAATGTCAAAATTCAGTCAGATGCATGAGTACTAATCTTACAATACAAATCTGTATTAGAGAAAAATCCACTTTTTTTTTTAGTTTCACCAACAGCGTTTTAATATGATTTACCTTATTTGCTAAAGAATCTAAAACCAATTATTTTTTGCAATTTACTCTTCAGTAAATAACCTAACCTGCGAAGCTCAGCAATATAATCCATTCTGTTGTCATGATGAAATATCACCATAAAACATCTCAGTACAATTAGCACTCAGCCTTGGTGAGGCTACACCTTGAGTGCTGTGTTCAGTTTTGGGCCCCTCATAACAAGAAAGCAATCGAGGCCTGGGAGCATGTCCAGAGAAGGGCAATGAAGCTGTGAGGGGTCTGGAGCACAAGTCTTATGGGGAGGGGCTGAGGGAACTGGGATTGTTCAGTCTGGAGGAGGCTCAGGGGAGACCTTATTGCTCTCTACAACTGCCTGAAAGGAGGTTGTGGCGAGATAGGGGTCGGCCTCTTCTCCCAGGTAACAGCAATAGGACAAGAGGGAATGGTCTCAAGTCGCACTAGGTGAGATTCAGGCTGGGTGTTAGGAAGAATTTCTCCTCAGAAAGAATGGTGAGGCAGTGGCACGGGCTGCCCAGGGAGGTGGTGGAGTCACCATCCCTGGAGGTGTTCAAGAAACATGTAGATGTGGCACTGAGAGACATGGTTAGCAGGCATGGTGTGGTGGGTTGATGGTTGGACTAGGTGATCTTACTGGTCTTTTCCAACCTTAATGGTTGGAATGATTATATGATTTCTGAAAACATCTTGGCACCACCAGTGAAGAAGCTAGCCAAGCTCCTCTAATGCATGCATTACTTGCATCTGCTAAAAAGTGAGAAGCTTTGAGCTTAAACTAAGGAGATGTCTTCTGCAGACATACACAACATTTTACGAACAGACTACCAAAATATGCTCTACTCAGAATATCAACCTTCTCCATTAAACCTTTCTTTATTTTCTCATTTGGTAGCAATGCTTGAAGGTTTCCCTCCAGCAGAGCACACAGAGTTACTACGGGCAAATCCTGGCAAACACAGCTGGCTTAATTTTAACATGCTGTCACAACCAAGAGACCTACACAGCCATCCACAGGCAGCACCACAGCATGCAGCCTCCACAACAGCTGCCTTATTATTTCCACATTTCTCTGCAACTAAAGCAAGGAAATATTTCGCCCTCAGATGCTGTGCCAGAATAACTTTACGATCTGTTCCATTTGGATGCTTTTTTTCACAACTGAAAGTATACCAAGGGCAGCCGACAGCAAACCTCATGGCAATTACCGTTATCTCTACAGATCCATTTCCAAATCCAAAAAAACATTTCCCAACTTCTTTTGGAAAGCGAGCAGCCTTTTCTTCTCAGCGAGCGCACTCCTACTCACTGACAGGCCGTGACCCTCCATCCCCACCACCGCCTTCGTGCACCCAGGGCACAGCTCTCAGCTGAATGTCAGGTAAATAAGTGCTCAATCCCAGATGATAACAAAGCAATGCACTCTGCATTCCCTCTGTGCTGGGCTGAGACACGGGGCCTTGTTGGGCTGCTCACAAGATGCCTGCGAGATGGTTGGGAAAACGAAAAGGCCACAGTCACTCATAGCACTGTGCAAGGCAGCACACACAACCCTTCCTCTGCCACTGCGAGGTTTTTACCCCATTTTGGCCAAGGTCTTTCCATTCACAAGCAGCAGTAGTGTCATCAACTACATGGCTGCATTGCTCCAGCACACTGGTATGTCCTGAAGGCTTCCTCCAGGAACACCTCAAATAGCATTATATATATATCTGTCAGGTGTGAATTCCAGTGCTCTAGGACAGTCTGCCTGCTTTTTTCTTGGCTTTCTGGTGACTTTATTACATTATTTTTGCCTTTTTTTTTTTTTTTTTTTTATTACTCTTAGACAAAGACATAAAGCAAGTGTTGTGCATTGTTGCTCTAAAAAAAAAAAGTGATTAATTGATTTTTTTGCTCAGAGGGTGGTGACGCACTGCAACAGGTTGCCCAGAGAGGTTGTGGATGCTCCATCCCTGGAGGCATTCAAGGCCAGGCTGGATGTGGCTCTGGGCAGCCTGGTCTAGTGCTTGGCAACCCTGCACATAGCAGGGGGGTTGAAACTAGATGATCTTTGAGGTCCTTTTGTAGCCAGACCATTCTATGATTCTATGATTTGTTTCTCCCATGACATCTGAAACAAATGCTTTAAAAAAAACTGAGAGGCAGCATTCTTCAACAATCTACCAAAGAAATAGGAGCAATCTCAAATAATAAGTAGAGATGGCCACCCAAAACCAAGCTGAAATGTGAATTTTCTGCACCCACAGATAAGCGGCATTGCTCCCATTAGCTTCACAAGACCCGTGGGTGCCCTCCTGGCCCCCCAGTACAGCCTTCTTGTTGGGTTGTGCAGCTGGGAAAAAGTATCCCATGGAAACATTATTACTCTGGTCCCATGGGTGACTGACATGTAGCCTGATATGTAGACTGGTAAGTTTGCCAGCTAAAAAACAGAGCAGCAGTGTGATTAACCACAGGTTTCTGGATGTCAGTGAAGAAAGACTAGCACACGGACCAAAGCAGGATGTCCTCTCACATGTACAATTCATTTCACAGCAAGATTTTTCAATAGGACAGAACTCAAGTTAATCCCTTTGAATCTATTTGTTTTCTGCATGTCTTGGCGCCAGTAATGAAAAATAAGAATAAAGCCCTTCTTATACACTGATGTCTAACATATAATTTGTGTCATTAACATTCTGTGGCCAGTGCAATACAAATGAGCACTTAAACATTCCGTTCAGCAATGCACACGTGCCTATTTCCATCAGGCTTTCCTCCTTAACCTTTAATGGCCTAGCACAGTCACAGGATCCAAACATCACAATCCACAAAAACAGTGTACCACTTAAGAACTACAGCTCTCTTGCAAAATCTTCCATAGCAGTACATGAAGAGATTATTATGCAGAATTTTAGTAACATGAGTTTAAAGACTCAGGAAACTGTACAGCAAAAATAATCTCATTTTTTTTCTTTTAATCCATTCAATAAGTGAAATCCTGTACATTAGAAGTATAGGAAGAAAGTCACGGACTGCTTTAAATTATGTCTATTTATCTTCCATCGCTGAAGCGTCACCATCACAGCTATTCCTGCCAAGCCTCTCTCTCCCACATTCAGATAAAGATGGCAACAGCACAATTTGTGCTTGTGAGACAGATCTTCAAATATCTCTTTGGACTTCTCAGACTCCAATCAAACAGCACAAGCCATGGCAGCCCTTCCCCACACTGGGCATTGCTGCACTGCAGTAGGAGCTGTGTTTGCTTGTGCAGGTGAGGGGAGCAGCCCAGTGCCCAAAACCTTCAGTTGGTGTCCAAATACCATTTCTTTTCTATGTTCTCCACATAACTTTCAGCAAACACTGACGGCTCAATGTAGCAAGTTAATTAAGAAGGATTTAACACATTGGGCAGAGAAAAGACTGATGATCTATTTAGCTCTGAGGAGATGGATGAAGTGGCGAGCGATCTGTGGCTGGTACTCTATGGCAGTTTTTACATCTCCTGAGGTACTAATGATCTCTGTAGAATGATCCCCAGCCTCCCATGCCAGCCACACAATGCACATGAAAAGATAAACTGTTCAGAGCATGTCATTTCTTTGGTCTTTACGCAGCAACCTGCTTATGTTAATATAGCCCCATCATTAGAGCAAAGCATCACAGCAGCCAAGGTTTTAAAAAATATCAGCTGTGAGACTTTTATGAGTCTTTCACAGGACTTTCTGGAACTAGAAAAACCAAAAGACATCTGTACACATTACCACATATTATATTAAAAAAAAAAAAAGGATTTGTAAAAGCTTATCACAGGCAGCTTTTCCAACTATCTGTTCATTTTTAGCACTACTTTCTTTCAGCACTGAAAATTAAGTATACGCACCAGGACAGTGAATAAACCACTTAGCAGACACTTTTCCCTTTCAATTGCTTTATTTTCTTTTCTGTTACTTAATATCGGTAAATTTTACATCCAGGCAGAAATCTTTAGGTGAATTACTGCTTCAAGCATATGAAATCTGGATACCAAAAACTGCATTACGTGCCAATCCACATCTTAAAAGCAGCAGTCTCTTTTCCTTCTTATAAGCCTTCGCCTTTTACTTTGTACAATTTCTGCACTAAATGGAAAGGAATCCTGTGGAGCAAGCGGTTTATCGTGCAATTAAACCCCCAAAACACATTCACAAAAGAGTCCAAAGTGCAGCAGCTTTAAAAAGGCAAAGGCACGGAAGACTTTCAATAAATATATATTTTACTAAGTACGTGCTCTTTGTATGGCTGGAATAGAAATTCTTTTCNAAAAAAAAAAAAAAAAAAAAAAATACTACTGATAGGCTTTTCATAGCACTGCTAAAGACTCTGCAGGAAGCTTCAGAAATGAGCATAATTTTAAATCTTATATTACCTCTCTTTAAAGGTTATCAAGTTCCACCCTGCCTCATGTTTTATCTGCAGCAGACATTTGTATTTATAACCTGCTCATCACCATGGTATTTACAGCTTCTAATAAAAACCAGAAACAAGCAGCTTCCTGGCTTCTGCCTTTTATTATTCAACAACAGAGAACAGCAGTCATCAGTGATGTAGGGATTTATTTTTACCTACTGATCTTCTCCCAGACCAGATACTGTCCAACAGCACACACTGGCACCTGGCTGATCCTGCCAAGCCACAGCTTTGAGAAGGATTCGCTGTGGTCCTTCGACCTCTCAGCCCTCATGCTCACGTAATGCCTCCTCTTCTTGGAAGTTCTTGTAATGGGAAACTAGTTTTGCTTTACCCGCTCTCCATGCTTTCTATCAAAAATGTAAGGGATCTCATGTAAGCATCAGAAGCACAGAAAGCTGTTGGAAGGCACCAACATCTCGGTTACCACAGCAGAAAGGAACCAGGCCAGTGACCAAGCACTCACTCCCCTTAATTTTATAGAAAAATACAATTGCTCTGGAAATGTGGTGCTTTCAGTTTCTTTCTTACTCTGTTTAAGGATGGAATTACTGTATTTTGAGTCCAAAGAAAAATGTTCAGGGACTCTTTTTTTTTTTTTCTTTTACCATTAATGCTCAATTCAGAGTTTACAGAATAGGAGACTAGAATAGCAAGGAACATTGCTGTCTGCATGGGATATGTCTTCACAGAAAAAATGGAGAACGCTTCTAGCAGCTACAGTTATACAGGTCTTCCACAACTTCAATGATGAAACTTCAAGTTCAATAGAAAAACAACCTCATTCTTCAGAGGTTTATGCTTTTTGCTTCTCACTTCTCAGAACGAGATCAGTTATTGACAACTCCGCACTGCAGATCTGATATTCAACACCTGTGATTCCTCCACCTTTCATACATAAAACAATACCAGCCAAACAAGAAAGGAGATGGGATATTCTGAGGGCAGCGGTACAAAGTGCTTCAAGTTGCTAAAAATCACGTCAGTTATTATCCACAACAAACAGGTAAATCCTCCACAGNTGCAACAGGTTGCCCAGAGAGGTTGTGGATGCTCCATCCCTGGAGGCATTCAAGGCCAGGCTGGATGTGGCTCTGGGCAGCCTGGTCTAGTGCTTGGCAACCCTGCACATAGCAGGGGGGTTGAAACTAGATGATCTTTGAGGTCCTTTTGTAGCCAGACCATTCTATGATTCTATGATTTGTTTCTCCCATGACATCTGAAACAAATGCTTTAAAAAAAACTGAGAGGCAGCATTCTTCATCAATCTACCAAAGAAATAGGAGCAATCTCAAATAATAAGTAGAGATGGCCACCCAAAACCAAGCTGAAATGTGAATTTTCTGCACCCACAGATAAGCGGCATTGCTCCCATTAGCTTCACAAGACCCGTGGGTGCCCTCCTGGCCCCCCAGTACAGCCTTCTTGTTGGGTTGTGCAGCTGGGAAAAAGTATCCCATGGAAACATTATTACTCTGGTCCCATGGGTGACTGACATGTAGCCTGATATGTAGACTGGTAAGTTTGCCAGCTAAAAAACAGAGCAGCAGTGTGATTAACCACAGGTTTCTGGATGTCAGTGAAGAAAGACTAGCACACGGACCAAAGCAGGATGTCCTCTCACATGTACAATTCATTTCACAGCAAGATTTTTCAATAGGACAGAACTCAAGTTAATCCCTTTGAATCTATTTGTTTTCTGCATGTCTTGGCGCCAGTAATGAAAAATAAGAATAAAGCCCTTCTTATACACTGATGTCTAACATATAATTTGTGTCATTAACATTCTGTGGCCAGTGCAATACAAATGAGCACTTAAACATTCCGTTCAGCAATGCACACGTGCCTATTTCCATCAGGCTTTCCTCCTTAACCTTTAATGGCCTAGCACAGTCACAGGATCCAAACATCACAATCCACAAAAACAGTGTACCACTTAAGAACTACAGCTCTCTTGCAAAATCTTCCATAGCAGTACATGAAGAGATTATTATGCAGAATTTTAGTAACATGAGTTTAAAGACTCAGGAAACTGTACAGCAAAAATAATCTCATTTTTTTTCTTTTAATCCATTCAATAAGTGAAATCCTGTACATTAGAAGTATAGGAAGAAAGTCACGGACTGCTTTAAATTATGTCTATTTATCTTCCATCGCTGAAGCGTCACCATCACAGCTATTCCTGCCAAGCCTCTCTCTCCCACATTCAGATAAAGATGGCAACAGCACAATTTGTGCTTGTGAGACAGATCTTCAAATATCTCTTTGGACTTCTCAGACTCCAATCAAACAGCACAAGCCATGGCAGCCCTTCCCCACACTGGGCATTGCTGCACTGCAGTAGGAGCTGTGTTTGCTTGTGCAGGTGAGGGGAGCAGCCCAGTGCCCAAAACCTTCAGTTGGTGTCCAAATACCATTTCTTTTCTATGTTCTCCACATAACTTTCAGCAAACACTGACGGCTCAATGTAGCAAGTTAATTAAGAAGGATTTAACACATTGGGCATAGAAAAGACTGATGATCTATTTAGCTCTGAGGAGATGGATGAAGTGGCGAGCGATCTGTGGCTGGTACTCTATGGCAGTTTTTACATCTCCTGAGGTACTAATGATCTCTGTAGAATGATCCCCAGCCTCCCATGCCAGCCACACAATGCACATGAAAAGATAAACTGTTCAGAGCATGTCATTTCTTTGGTCTTTACGCAGCAACCTGCTTATGTTAATATAGCCCCATCATTAGAGCAAAGCATCACAGCAGCCAAGGTTTTAAAAAATATCAGCTGTGAGACTTTTATGAGTCTTTCACAGGACTTTCTGGAACTAGAAAAACCAAAAGACATCTGTACACATTACCACATATTATATTAAAAAAAAAAAAAAGGATTTGTAAAAGCTTATCACAGGCAGCTTTTCCAACTATCTGTTCATTTTTAGCACTACTTTCTTTCAGCACTGAAAATTAAGTATACGCACCAGGACAGTGAATAAACCACTTAGCAGACACTTTTCCCTTTCAATTGCTTTATTTTCTTTTCTGTTACTTAATATCGGTAAATTTTACATCCAGGCAGAAATCTTTAGGTGAATTACTGCTTCAAGCATATGAAATCTGGATACCAAAAACTGCATTACGTGCCAATCCACATCTTAAAAGCAGCAGTCTCTTTTCCTTCTTATAAGCCTTCGCCTTTTACTTTGTACAATTTCTGCACTAAATGGAAAGGAATCCTGTGGAGCAAGCGGTTTATCGTGCAATTAAACCCCCAAAACACATTCACAAAAGAGTCCAAAGTGCAGCAGCTTTAAAAAGGCAAAGGCACGGAAGACTTTCAATAAATATATATTTTACTAAGTACGTGCTCTTTGTATGGCTGGAATAGAAATTCTTTTCTTACTCTAGAGCTGTACAATTATAAAGATTTCTCTCTCCGAGATTCATATGAAATAGCCCCATGTGAGTTCAACAGGAATGCTCAGGGGCTGGAAAACCCTGTTTCTTAACTGCTTTCTTAGATTGGAGCCAGGCTGAGCGTAAGCAAAAGCATTTGTACCTCACAAATATATACTCTTTCCCCTATTTTCTATGCTATACCATTTAAACTCCCGAGAGCACACAGGCTGATTAAGCTTTTAATTCCTGCAACGCTTTTGCACAGGAATCTGTTGGCTTAGCAGACTTAACAACAGCTACTTTGTTAAGCAAGATTACATGGAAAGCCCTATTTCTGATACTCCTTTCCACTCTGGTCCTACCTAGCAAGTATTGCTCTACCTGACCTACACTGCCCGGAGAAAGTGTTATTACAGCAAATCAAGCTTGGTGCGTCCCAAGCTTGATTTTGCAGTGAGAATCTGACTTTCAGATGTTATTATTATTATCAGCTTACAGAAAGTAAGTTTAAATATAGAAAAATCTTAGAACAGAAAAATAACAGAAAAAAAACCCAAAAAACAACATTATTGCTTTATTCCTTCTCTTGAAATCTTTCAACTGTGGCTTAGTTTTATTTTGCTGTTGAAACTAGGTCTTCAGTCAAAAAGTGAGAGTGTTTTCTCCACATGTGTGAGTACTTAAAATGAATCTAAAAAGCATTTCATCACTGTTTTTTTTTTTTGGGTAGGCTGAGGGTAGGAAGGAGGGGACAGAGAGCAGAGGTAAGATGTTGCTTATTTTTTTGCCTTACCACTTGCAGGGACTGGTATGGGGTGGGGAAGGAATGCCAGTTTGCATCTGTGCTCCTCCCAGTAAAGCCAAAGAACTCCATCAATCTGCGCCACACTTCTCAGCACAGTTGTGGGCTCACTGCTGATTACTGCAAAAGGGAGCAGCTTCCTCCCCCAGCTTTTAGTCACACTTATAGAACAATTTTTGTTGAAAATAACACACAAACTATTTTCAGCCTGCAGAAAGAGCAATCATTTCAAGCAGAAAACAGCTCTGAGCTTTTACTTGCAAAGACTTCTGAAAACAAAACACTGTATGTACATTTAGAAACCTTTTTCTTTTATCTGAAAGACTTATTTCTTTATAGAAAATGTAACGCTAAAGTGAAATGATTTTTAAAATATGTTAGTTCTGAATTAAAACAACTTCTCTTTAACTAGAGACAAGAAAATTAAATATACCACTGAGTAATACATAATAGAAAACGTTAATTTCCTCATTTCCTGGAAAGTTTATGGCGAGTGTAAGTTCTTCATGTATATTGGAAAAAAAAAAAAGGGACAGAATAAGTCTACTACAATTTCAGAACTACAGCTACGATCAACGTCATAAATAATTCTCACTCTCTGCACTGTATATACCTTATTAACACAAAAAGCATTCATTATTACTAACGTTTAAAGCACAGCTTGGAAGAATCATATGCCTGTGTATTCAGACCTTGAGGTATGCGCAAAACCATGATGATTTTAATTCTTTCAAATGAAGACAAACCGTGCTACTTTTATCTCCCAAATAAACAGTGAGAAATACATCAACTCATTTCATTACTTCTATCTTCCAAGACAAATAATTGTGGAAAAATTATGACAACTCCAAACGCTTCATTAAGCAGTAAAAGGAAACTGAATGCTATCAAAAAATATGAAACATTTTGAACAACTGAAAAAAAATTCAGAAAAAAATCCGTGATTCTTGAAATAGCCATGCCTGTCTAAAAACCTATCAGTTGACCTGTCCATTTCAGCCATACAATAACCTACAACTTACAGTGGAATATATTTGTGTTTTGTACCTTTCTTTTTAATGTCACATTATTTGGGCACCATACCATTGCCTCTCATTGTTTTTAAAGCCCTCAGAATTTCTTTCTTCACAATAATTTTCCCAGCACTGAAAATCTTTGGCTCACGCTTCAACGTCAAAAGGATTTAATTCAAGCTGAAAGAATACAAATACTTCTGCATTCACACTTTCAAATAAGAAATTTTAACTAAGTATGTAATTATTACATTTCAAGAGCACAAACTTAATTCGTACTGCATAACAATACTGGATTTTTTTCCAGCTTGCTGAAGAAGTTGGAGGCGTTTCCTCCATGGAAACGTTAACCATAAAAATCTTCACACTCTCCTCACAGGAAATTGATTTTCTACAAAAACTTTGGAAAGGACTTGGCTTGGGATTCCTGAACAAGCTATTTACATTCCATTTAGGTCCAAATCTACAACATGACCCACAGATGAGAGCACAGCGCATAAAAAAATAAAGACACATTGAACAAGTTGGAAGCCGAACAAAACTTTGAGAATAAAAGTCCCAAATGAACAGAATGGGTGATAACAAAACAAACAGTTTAAGAGTTTAACATGGTGATTTTTCTTTTGTTTTGTCTCAGTCTCCTTATTAAGCTTTCTGTAATTACATTGTTTTCTGGTAATTCTGGTCGTCTGTACGTTTTGAAAGTCATGTAAAATAGTCACCATCCAAACTAGCTTCCCCTCATAAGTTCAGTACGTAGCTCATTTTTCAAGGAACGAATAAGAAACATCTCCTACTCAACAAGACATTTACCGTGTAATCCTTTCATCAGAGAGGGGCTAGGTATTGCAGGGCGGTGCCAATATTTCCAAAAAATTGAAAGCTGGCCTCTCATAAATACGATCTTTTTTCTGGTTCTCAGCCAATGTTGGCTTCTGGGACAAAGAGCAGTTGTGACCACAGGACAAGGCCACAGCACTAGGAATGATGTTTTTGCAACTAGAATTAAAAGAAAAGGAGAAACACTAACAAACACATCATGCAATATAATTACAATACGCTGTTTCAGTTCATCTGTAGGAACTGCAAGGTCAGGTGTGCCCGGGTGAAACTAAGCTGTTCTTAGGAACATGGAAACATTGATAGTTGGGCTGAGTGATCTCTGTCAATAGATTCTATGGTTCCATGAAGTCTTCACAAACTTCACGGATTACCCCTTTGTGTGAGGGGGTGGTTCTGAGGAGTTATGCCCATGGGGTTTCCACTCTTCTGCCCAATGACACCATTCCTGATGAGGTGGGCTGACCTTGGCTGGAAGCCGACTGCCCACCCAGCCACTCCTTGGCACAGGCCAATGGGGGCAGCTCTGGGCCTCCCCTCTCAAAGGTGACTCCTGTGGCCACCTCGCCACCAAAACCTTGCCACGGAAACCCAGCACAATACCAGTTTGCAATGGTAAACTAAAAGTAAGAGTCAGCTTTAAAAGGGAGAGGGTAATCTGTTCTTCACATCCCCCATAGATCAGCTATAAAACAACGTCGAGTTTAAAAAAACCTTCAAACTAAAGATAAGGCAGCACTAGAGTAGGTTGCCTACAGAAGCAATACAGTTTTCATTGCTAGGGATTAACAAATTGCTCAGGAATTATAAAGAAATAGGATTTTGCTGTAGAAGGGATCTAGAGATCACCTGAGGTCTTTTTCACAGCTGTATTTTGTCCTGCTTCCCATACAGATGATGCTGGCGTGACCACACTGCACCAAATCCCCTCTTCAGTGTTTTTCATAACATTTTTCATAGCTTTAGTTTCCATTTGGTTTGAAAGAAGGGCTGAGATGTCAGAGGAGTGCATTTCCCAGGCTCTGATTTTCACACATGCTGTCAGGATTGCCCGTGCCCTGGGAAGGCTGAGGCAGCTCAGCTGCTTTCCCCTGCTGACACAGCAGCCAGGTCACTAGCCAGAACAAGTGAGTTTCTGAGCCAGTTCACGATCATGCTGCCTGTGGCCCATGAGAAGTGGTACACAGCACTCACACACTTGCCTTCTTCCTTGCTTCCACAAAGCAAGGAGCACAGAGGGTTGGCACACTGGGGGACATACTTAGGAGCTAGTTAAGATAAGGCTGTGCCCGCTGACCTCCACCTCAGGTGCTGTTTGATTAACAAATTACTGAAATATCACTAATTTCAAACAATATCTAACATCTATAAAATCTCAGATTTGCTTTCGCTGGTTATCCAGCTGGTTATCCTTTCTTTTATTCCAATAATAGGCTGTTTCAGAAATGATCTTGCATTCCAAATAGTCCTCCAAACAAATCATGTCATAGGCTAAAACACATCTTATGTGTTTTAAAACCTCAAACACATTTACAAAGTCAGAAGGTATACAGTCAGGCACACTACGGCTCAATTAACTTTGTTACATATTCCTTTCCAAGACATAACATCAGCAGAAATGCTTCAGCAATGAGATGGTGTTGTTTGTTTTTTTAAATTCCACTGAAATAGTTGTGCATTTTTTTGTGCAAGGGAAGTATTTCCCTGCAATGCTTATACCTAAACATGTCTGTATTGGAAACTGGAAGATAAGGCAAACTTTCCTTCTAAGCTAAGAAAAAAAAGACAGCAGAAACGAAATGTAATCCCCTCTGAACTCCATCCATGGGATGAAATGTCACCTAGGGTACCAGAGAACAACAAGTCCATGTGCAACAAGAAAAGGACTGGGACTGCTTTCTCTGGGACCCACCGACAAAGGCTGGAAACATCAGGAGAAAGCAAGGGTACAAAAGGAGCAGAAATAGAGCCACTATGTAATCTTCATCTGTCCAGAAGAGGAGTTAGGGGGAATTTATAGGATATGGAGGCAAACTGCCAAAGCAACATCAGGATCAATTTGGGCTGCCTACCCACAGGTGCGCAGGCATGGGACTCCTTACAAAGCATTGCATGAGCAAGAGTGCATGCAAACAGAACACAACGCTTGGCAAGCCTTCAGGGCACTGCACCAAACCTCTCAACAGCAATGGTGTATTTAATGGCAGTAAAGATGGGAATCTAGCTCCGATGCATCAGTGTTGAAGCCCTTGCATTTTCCTTAATGCCAGAAAACTAAAGAAACCAAGGCAGCAACAGGATTCAGCTCTAGTTCCAAGGACATTTTCTCACAGTGATACGCTTTTGCGAGACGTACAATTAAAAAAAGCCCTAAGCAAAGCTGACATAAAGAGTGAGGATGCATCCCTTCCGTTTCTTTCCCCACTATTTATTTATTTCCTGGCAGATGCGGAGAAGCGCTGAAGCAGCAGCTCCCTTGGCTCATGGAAGCCGCCAGCTGGAACCGAGGGAACAAAGAGCAGTGCAGGTGGAGCTGCGCGGGGAGGGCTGGGGGCAGAGAGGCACCAAAATAGCATCCCGGAGATGACATCGAGACCCATCTCCCCTTTGCCCCTCCCTACCTCCAAGCACGGCAAGTTTTCAAGTGCTCTTCTACAACTTTTCTTTCACCTCATGGCCAAACCACTATTTAACAATAACACTGGTTCCTAGAAAAAGCAACCCATGAGCAGCAGAACCAATGAATCCCAATTTCCTTTAGATTCTTGCCATGAAGTGACATTCTCATTAATTCTTTGATGAGGCTAGGGAGATTTCCCTCAGAATGAAAATGAATGGGGTTTGCCTTTACCAAATCTCTTGCGTCTTTCACATAACTAAGGAACTTCATCTTGAAGTCTCCTAATTTTCTGCGAAGTTTTATTGGCAATGAACAAATTCAAAAGTTAATACTGGGCTGAATTAACAGCATTATGGCAGAAGCCTCATTTATTTCAAAACCAGGCCACATTAACCTCAACCTATGACATGGGAAATTGGGAAATTTTAGATTACATTAAGAAAGATGAAGTGGAATTAGCAGTAATAAAGGAGACTATAACTCATTTTTATGCTAATTTTTCAGCTGAAACCATGCAGTTATGTAGGAAATGGCAAGACCTTTCAGGAAGACATGCCCATGGCCAGCCATATAAAGGTAACCAAAGACTTAGTTGCTAAGTCATTCTCAGCAGGAGTTGAAAGTCTGAGTAGCATAAAGAGATGGAAGGCATATTAAGCAAGCTCCTCAGGGAGAATGAGAGGAAAGGTGCCTTCCCCATAGAGTAGATTACATGTTCAGAAACTCAAATATATCATCAGCCATTTAAGCATTCAAGAAATAGCAGATTTGAAATGCTGACGGTCTACCTTGGTCTCTAATGAGACTGATGAATTTACACACAGGAATATAAATAGATTTCTTATTCTGCTTGCAACCTTGGTAATAGATGTATTACTCTCTCCAGGAGAAATGAACTGAATGTTCCTATTGCAGGTGAATATTTTCAACGTGATGCTTGTAGCAGTTCTCCCAGGTGGACCACAAGAAAATGCTGCATCAGCAAGAGTGAAACATAAAACAAGGTAAAAACAGCATGGACGGGCAAATATCTAACAGAACAGAATCATCAGCAGCAAGCCTAAATAAACATTTTATATTTCACATTTCATGGGAAGGAAAAGTCATTTTAGTTTTAAATCCTTTAAGCTTTACTGCAGGGAAGTAGTTCTCTACGGTGATGCATATTACTTAATGTTTTGAATCCCCCTTTTCTTGAATCTACAGAACTCTGGTATGCTCCTTCAGTATAAAACTGCTACCATTTTACAGAAACAGTGACCTGGTTTTGAAATGGCTTAATTCCATTCTACAAAATAAAACTGCTGCACAATTTTTCTTGGAAGAACTCATGCCTTGCAACAGCCATCAGAAAAGAAAGTAAAACTCCAGGTATTTGGAGTTGGTCCAAATGATTTGAGTACTTCAGACAAACTAAGTGAATCCCTGAACTATATAAAGTCACATCATAATTATGTCACACAACCAGTAAGCACCACGGAAACTAAAAAATGTTGTTTTAGCCAATTTAACCATAGGATGGTCCTGCAGCTACCTGTTTAAAGCACTTGATTTGCCAGAATTCTCTATATAGAAGCGAATCAGGTACATGGAAAATTTCTTCTAATCCATTTATTTAGAAGTATCCCGCATCTACAGTCCTTGACGCACTGCTCCTCTTTCTCTTCATTAAAATATGGCAAGCTCTCTCCTATTTTGAAACTTAACTTACACTTGGGTGACTAGAAGGCTACTAGAAGGACACAAATATCACCGTGCCTATGTCAGTATAAATTTGGTTGATACTGAAATTTGCACTTAGACAGCACCAAATACTTTATACTGTACAGTGATTAAAAAAAGAAAAAAAAGAAAAAAGCTTTAAACACTTATCTTCTACTTTTACTCTTTTGGATATTTCACCTACTAAGAGATATTTAAGATCTGTCCTTCATCATCTGAAGAGAGTACATTCACCACAATTCCAGAGTGCCCTATTTTGTTGTAGGGCTTAAATTCAGTGGTTATATGGAAATAAAGCACCTTGCTAGGCTGAATTTAGAAGACTTTTGCACATATTCCCTACAAACAAGTATGTACACGGTAAAAAAGAATGCAGTTTTTGAAAAACAGCTAATTAGCATTTCCACAAGAGAAACAGTCCTTTGGAGATTATCCTCCTCACGGAGGATCCAGATGTAGACTAGTTCAAATAATAGGTGTAATTACTGTGATACAGCTGAGGACAGAGAGAGAGAGAAAGAGAGCAGGTGATTGATAACTCAGTGTAAATAACATTAAGAATTATTTTCCTGCTGACAGCAGCATTGCCTGGTGCTTCTGCTTCTTGTCCTGGAACAACGCTTGCTCTGGCCAGTTGTACTGTGTACAACTGTGTGTGTCTTGAAAGGCATGACTTGATGGCTGTATTAGTTTCCAAGTACAATATATATTCAGAATAATACTTTAATGCTGTTTTGTTTTGTTTTTAAAAAGTCTCCACTCAGGCATGGGTAGCAGCAGGTTACAAATGTCAAAAAACCCCAAGCATTCTATTTGTTACAGTGGTATAATACAAGGTGTAGAAAACAGCCAAGGGCCTCTTCGCTTCTGACTCTGGTGCCATCGCATGAGAACCTCAACCTAAAAACAAGATAAGACTTCAGCTCTGCAAGTTTTTTGGATTTGCCTTAAAAAAAAAAAAAAAAAAAAAAAAAATACTACTGATAGGCTTTTCATAGCACTGCTAAAGACTCTGCAGGAAGCTTCAGAAATGAGCATAATTTTAAATCTTATATTACCTCTCTTTAAAGGTTATCAAGTTCCACCCTGCCTCATGTTTTATCTGCAGCAGACATTTGTATTTATAACCTGCTCATCACCATGGTATTTACAGCTTCTAATAAAAACCAGAAACAAGCAGCTTCCTGGCTTCTGCCTTTTATTATTCAACAACAGAGAACAGCAGTCATCAGTGATGTAGGGATTTATTTTTACCTACTGATCTTCTCCCAGACCAGATACTGTCCAACAGCACACACTGGCACCTGGCTGATCCTGCCAAGCCACAGCTTTGAGAAGGATTCGCTGTGGTCCTTCGACCTCTCAGCCCTCATGCTCACGTAATGCCTCCTCTTCTTGGAAGTTCTTGTAATGGGAAACTAGTTTTGCTTTACCCGCTCTCCATGCTTTCTATCAAAAATGTAAGGGATCTCATGTAAGCATCAGAAGCACAGAAAGCTGTTGGAAGGCACCAACATCTCGGTTACCACAGCAGAAAGGAACCAGGCCAGTGACCAAGCACTCACTCCCCTTAATTTTATAGAAAAATACAATTGCTCTGGAAATGTGGTGCTTTCAGTTTCTTTCTTACTCTGTTTAAGGATGGAATTACTGTATTTTGAGTCCAAAGAAAAATGTTCAGGGACTCTTTTTTTTTTTTTCTTTTACCATTAATGCTCAATTCAGAGTTTACAGAATAGGAGACTAGAATAGCAAGGAACATTGCTGTCTGCATGGGATATGTCTTCACAGAAAAAAGGGAGAACGCTTCTAGCAGCTACAGTTATACAGGTCTTCCACAACTTCAATGATGAAACTTCAAGTTCAATAGAAAAACAACCTCATTCTTCAGAGGTTTATGCTTTTTGCTTCTCACTTCTCAGAACGAGATCAGTTATTGACAACTCCGCACTGCAGATCTGATATTCAACACCTGTGACTCCTCCACCTTTCATACATAAAACAATACCAGCCAAACAAGAAAGGAGATGGGATATTCTGAGGGCAGCGGTACAAAGTGCTTCAAGTTGCTAAAAATCACGTCAGTTATTATCCACAACAAACAGGTAAATCCTCCACAGGTAGATGGCAACAACCAGGTCCAGTCACCTTGAACTTAACTGAAAAAAAAAAAAAAAA
>JACDJE010000041.1:2543058-2621533 GCA_016647715.1 Pavo muticus | reverse complement strand
CCCCGGCCGGTGCGGGGCCGCAGCGCCCCGGGCAGCGCCGCCGTGCCGCAGGGCAGCGCCGCCACGGGAGGGCCGCGGTCCGGAGGCTGTGTGCCCGCCTGGGCAGCGAGGACGCCAGCAGTCTCTCGGAAAGTGCCGGCTGCTGCTGAAGGTGCTGCCTGGGCACCGTCTGGCACAGTCCTGCCAAAAAGGACCTGGGGGTACTGGTGGATGGGAAGCTGGATGTGAGCCAGTAATGTGCCCTCGCAGCCCAGAAAGCCAACCGTATCCTGGGCTGCATCAAAAGAAGTGTGGCCAGCAGGGTGAGGGAGGTGATCCTGCTCCTCTGCCCCGCACTGGTGAGGCCCCACCTGGAGTACAGTGTTCATATGTGGAGTCTTCAGTACAGAAGAGACATGGACCTTTTGGAGCATGTCCAGAGGAGGGCCACAGAAATGATCCATGGAATGGAACAACTCTCCTATGAGGACAGGCTGAGAGAGCTGGTGCTTTTCAGCATTCTGGGAACACCTGATAGCAGCCTTTCAGTATCTAAAGTGGGGCTGTAATGTCTTTCTTTCCCCCTTCTTAGGGGACAGACTCTTTAGCAGAGTCTGTGATGACAGTACAAAGGGAAATGCTTTCAAACTAAAAGAGGGGAGATTTAGACTGGATATAAGAAATAAGTTTTTACAGTAAGGGTGATAAGGCACTGGCATGGGTTGCCCAGAGAGGTGGTGGATGCCCTGTCCGTGTAGACACTCAAGGTCAGGCAGCATGGGGCTGTGAGCACTCTGATGCAGCTGTAGGTGTCCCTGTTCATTGCAGGGAAGTTGGACTAGATGGCCTTTAAGAGTCCCTTCCAACTCAAACTGTTCTATGATTCTGTGAAAATTACATTATCCTTTCCACACCATGCAATTGTGCCTCCTAATCTGCACAAAACATGCAAAGCTCTAATCCTCTAATCTGCCAGGAATACATGCGTCGATCTTCTCAGTGCTCAGAATGCTGCATGGTTGTGGTTTGCAGTTATTGCCAGCTGCATAGCTGATGATTATGATAAGAGTGTTAGGGGACTGTTAATGGGGAAATCTTTGTTCCCTTTGGGATAGTGGATGTTTTGCTGTGGTGTTTTGTCATTGTAAAACATATCGTTTGGAAAGAGAGCAATTGTATCTCAGAAAGTGAACTCTGGAGCCCAAATTAGAAAACTCAGAACAACATGAGTCCCAGGAGAAGGTGCAGCAGAGCAAAGGCTGGGCTGCACCAGGGCTGCCAGGTTCTGTCAGGTACAAGATGTTGGTCGGAGGAAAGGGCACTAGCAGTGTAGAGATGGCATGGGGCTTTACCTAACTACAGCATGTTTAATAAAAGCAGTCCTGTGAAATTAGGATCCTATCTTCACATTAGCTGGTGGAAAACAGCCGTCTTACAGCTGAACTTGAAGATGGACAAAAAAAAATACTGACAATTTGTGCTAATTTTACATTTTCCTGTGACTGAAGATGCTCACTGATAATTGACTAGCTCAGTATTTATGCTGTTAACATCACAAATACTCCCTTCTGCAGCACCCCAGCAGACACCAGTGGACCTTTGTCAGTGTGTTGGCCCCAGATTCTCTAAGTTTTTCTGAGTTGGACCATGGCAGGAAAACACTGACAATACCCACTGCCACAATTACTGCTGTCTCTCTTAACAGCCACAGGCACACCTGTTACTGCAAACAGACACAGCTCTTTCATTTTTAATTTTTCCCTTTGGACAGTTTTTTCTTCTTTCTTGATCTGTGCATCTTACATTCCGTTGTCCACACAACCCACTCTAATCAGGACAGTGTGTCTGTATTCAAAACTGGCCTGCCCTGGTGCCGTAGCCCCCAAGACTCTAAAAGACTGACCCTCACAGGCTGAGGGGTGAGGCAGTAAAATCAGTGCCCCTTAATCCTGCACAAAGTGGCAAGGATAGCACCATGCTGCTGGGTCTGCCAGCGGTGTGCCTCGGTTTCCTGTCTGTGCTGTAGTCCTTACGAGGGTACATGAGTTCAGACTGACGGGCGCTCAGTGGTAACAGAAGCCACACAAATAGATAGGGAGATGTTTTAAGCCATCTTGTTTACAGGCAAGTTGTGATGTCAGTATAAGCTACTATTTTGTTTTTTATCACTGAGAAGCAATACCCATCAGTAAATGAAAACAGTGTAAGTATTTATTGTTTGCTGGAAAAAAATAATGTCTGTAATGTAAACTGGATTGAAAGCTGACTTATCAAAGTATGCTTTAGATCTGTGTGTGGTCCTCCTTTCCTCCCCACCCAAATAACAACAGTGACTCTAGAAACAGCCAGCAGCAGTCCTACAAACAATTTCCTGATCAAGGGTGGGAGGGAGATGAAAGCGCTATTAAAAAAAAATAATGAAATACTGCTTCAAAAGTTTTGATAATAGGAACTGTAGTAATTTTAGTAATATGTATGATAAGTATTTTCTTTCAGAATGAAATGGTCAGTATAAACAGTCATGTAAAATACAACATATATAACCAACTGTAAAAAATCCTTTCCAATATGGTAGCATTTAGTGGATCCTGGGAATATATAGTTAAAGATATAGATGTATTTGAGCAGTACAATGCAAAGGCCGAACACTAGAACATGTGCATTATTTCACTCATCTTAGGGCTCAGACCCTGCTAAGTGTGCCCTGGCCAAAAGGCACAGACCTGTCTGACAGCTGCGTCCTGTTGACAGTGACAATGTTCCATGTGTCACTGGGTGAAGCTTCGGATACACAAGCAAATGTTTGGCTGGAAAAGTGTCATTTTCCCACATCAGCTCGAGTGAATCTCACCCATTGTTAATAATAACAGTTCTTTTTATTTGCTTTCTTTGCAGAATGAGTAAAGGCTTCGGTGACAAGTAGCTGGTTGCACAGGTTTCACGCCCATTACTTCAAGCATGCTTGGAACATAATTGACAGCCGTGTAGATTCATGTATCAATTTTGTGTGTAAATACTCTTGCTGAGAGTACAGATCCTTTATTATTCTTCACGTTGCTCCTTGCTTGAAGATGTGCTATCTCTAAGAAAATAAGGAGAAATGGTTAGTGAACCATAAAATTTGATTCCCTGTCTTCCAGCTTGTTAATGCCTCTAATGCATGAAAAACACCAGAGAAACAGCACCTATTTCCTAGCTTTGACCTATTCGATGTTTTCAAGAATTGACTGGCGTTATAAATGAGAACTGCCTTCTCTGAGCAGACCGCGGGAGATGCGCTTCATGTCAGTTTTTTCAGTAAGCAACTGAGAACCATAGAGCACCACAGAAAATCACAACTGAGCTCATAAAATATTTGACAAATATCCAAATATTTATTGTCTGGGTGGAGAGGGAATGAGGAAAAGAGGACCACACACAGATCCAAACCATACTTAGATAAGTCAAATTTCAGTCCGGTTTTACCTAAGGGACATTATTTTTTTTCCAGCAAACCATAAATACTTACATTGTGTTGATTTACTGCTATGTGGGGTTCCTTAGTTACAGGAAAGTTTTGAAAACTTACAATGATATCACAACTAGCTATGTTTAGAATAGTCGTTTTACAAAGTCTTTTTACAAACACTTAGGCATGTGGTGTGAGCTTCAGTGGCACCAGGCTAAACCCATGCACACTCCTCTATAACATCAGTGCCAGAAATAGGACACTACTTTTCAATAACTTTCCAGGAAAGTAGATCCTCGTTTCCATCCAAGCCCCCGGTAGTTTATTTCTTTTAAAATATTGGCTCCATGTGAAATTGAAAAACACAGTATTTTAGGTGCACATCCACTATAATTTAGGTTTCGTTTTGAAAGATTGTCCACTTCCTTTTATGTTCCATAGATGCAAGAAGTCACTCAACAAACCAACCATTAGAAAAAAGTGGTTCCTCTATCATTTATACTTTAACACGGGAATTTCACAGTGCCTTCAGCAGCAATCCATGCATCCGGTTCCAACTAGAATGCACTACACCTTTCCACACTGCAGGGCAATACTTCCTACAGATCTTATCAGCAGCAGCTTGAAGTTCTGGGCCAAGAAGTGCTGCTCGAGGAAGGCTTACACATCCCTGGAAGTCACATGCAGGAAAACACAAATAAATAAGAGGGACCCTCAACTGTCTTTGCTCACAGACGCGAGCTAAAAGATTTGCCTTGCAGTATAACCAAGGAAAAGGAGGGAGGCACGTGTCAGGTGGAAGGGTGAGAACAAGAACATAGATTATAATTAAAGAACATTTCTTAGTGCTTGGTGAGGTGGCTAATGTTCCATCACCTGTTTCTTTTAACAAACTGTTACTGGCATCCATGCTCCTGTGTGCATAGTCATCACAGAATGGCAGAGACATTATTACAATGAAGCCACTAATGCAAAGCAAAATGTGTGTTTTCCATTTGAAGAAGTATTAATCAAATAAAAAGCCACTGCATGTTTACTCTTCTGTGTGTTATTCAGCTAATTTGCCTCTCAAAAACTTTGCCTGAAGACTTGGGGAAAAAAAAATCCAAGAAGTGTTGAGTTATGAAATAACCTACTGAGCAAAGAGGGCTTTCAATGCTGCTACCGCAGAATCGTGTTTCACGTTCAGCTTTGACCTAAGGAAAACAGTACGACCTGAAGAAAATAGTATGCTCTGTTACATTTTAACAGAGCAAGTAGTCCACCTAGTCCTCTAGTTAATTCACAAACTCAGTGTAAAACACAAACAGATCAGCTGCAAAGTGCTACAGCTTTTAATATTACCACTGACAGTGGAGGTAAGCAACAAGAAATTACATCTACTACCAATTTTCCCAGACCAAACTTAGCTACAATAATGTCTTTGCAATTGCAGCAAGCATTGTTGCAGGCATTTTTTGCAGGAACGTGTAACGTGCCATAAAATTTGTAACCTGCATGTGGCAAATTTTTCCATTCAGCATCAGCTTTAGAAAGGGTGCACTTCTGCTGCATTGTGCATTATGCAAAAGCTGCTGTCACTGACACTCTACCTGCAATGCAATCGCAGCCTCTGGCGCAGCCCCAGCAGCCAGGGCCTTGCTCCATCCTTCACAGTATTGTGCCCAGCTCTCATTACCTTTTCGTAACCTCACCCCAAGGCAGGGCCTGTTTGTGGGAAGGGCCAGGAGCTGGGAAGCCATGGCTGGTGGGGCAAACTGGCTGGTGAGGCTTAGCTGCAGGGCTGCTGTGCCTTGATAAGAGCCTCCTCTTCCTCCTCCTCCCTCCCCTCCAGGCTAACAACAGGTACTGGAGATAAGACTTTCGGAGGAAAGAGACCCAAGCTGCATTCATATGGATCTGGCACTGTTTCTCATCACAGGAGAATTTTTTTTTGCTTTCCACAGCAGAGACAGCCTCTGACCATCACAGCCCTTAAAGCCACAAACAGGAGACAGCACAGAGAAGACAGCATAGACAGCAGCTGGGCTGTTAGCTCAAACAGCCTTCATCACCAGCCTGTTCATGGTCAGCAATCAGCAAGAAGGGGAAGGTGCCACAGAGGTAATCCATTGCCCTTTGCCTGTGTAAAAGGCAGAGCTGCAGACCTGCCCGCAAGAGGTCTCATATGAGCAAGAGAGCTTCACCTTCACCACAATGAAGGCAGAACATTAAATGGTTTGTGGCGTATGCCCAGGAGTTATTCTCCTGTTGAAGACACTTGCAATATAAGGCAAAATGCTCTTTCCAGACCCCTCTTCAAGCACGGTTTCCTGCTTACAGACTTCAGAAAGGAATACAATTAGCTGGCCAGCTCATCACAGAGTACTGCTAGCTAGGTTCCTCACTTAGTGACCTTTGCTGCAACCACAAAAGCTTCCCACACAGAATATCACGAGTATCCCAAGTTGGAAGGGACCCACAAGGATCATGGAGTCCAATCCCTGGCTCCACACAGCACCACCCAAAATCAAACCCTATGTCTGAGAGCGTTGCCCAGACACTCCTTGAACTCCAGCACTCAGGGCTGTGCCCACTGCCCTGGGCAGCCTGTTCCATGCCCACCGCCCTCTGGTGCAGACCCTGTCCCTAACCCCCAGCTGCCCCTCCATGCCGTTCCCTCGGGCCCTGTCACTGTCACAGAGAGCAGAGCTCAGCACTGCCCCTCTGCTCCCTCTTGTCTATTCTTCATTTGCAGAAATGGCTTGTAGTTTTTGCAACTGTATTTGCTGAAAATCCTTTGTAGATTTGCTATTGAGGTATCTAAAGCTGGGATTTAAAGTAGGAACAGGACTGGGCCTGAAATACAGGCCAATCTTTGCATGTATACATAGTTTTTATGTTATTGAGCCAACATTATGTTGATTATTATAGAAAATCTTATTTTTTTTCTAGTTACATGCATTCTCATTGCCAGTACTGAGTAGCAAAGACAAAATATTGTTAAAATACTCCTTGTGTCACCATTCATATGTGTTCTTCATTTTGTCCCATGTAAGAATTCCAGGCAATTGACAGCTGACTTTGTTATTCACTGTATAGGGATTAGATATTAAATCTCATCATGGTAGAGAGGGAAGGTGCGTATAAGGAGAATCAGTTATGTTCTTGTGACTTGAGATTTTATCTTAGTGAGATTCAGAAGGATACAGTACCCTTCCTACTTTTGCTGTATTTGCCACACAATCCTGTCAACATTTTTTGTTAGCAGTACAAATAAAATATTTATAATCTTACAGCAGTCTTTTGAGATATGAGCAATGTTTGCAGGGCATTCAGATGCTCTGGAAGGGTAATGGGGAGCAAATAAATGCAGTGAAGGACTAGTAGGCAGAAGGTTATTTCTGACATCAAACCTGGAGCGACCTGAGTTGTCATGACAGTAACTAACAGGAAATAAGTTGGTGAAACGCAGAACCTGATTACGTGCTTCAGAAGTTATCCTGTGCGAATGACCTGGCCACCACACAGCTACATTCAGAGAATTCTGGAAGGAGCCAGACTAGTTAGCTCACAAACTGAAACGGTACAGCTGCCTGTGCCAAGGTGACAAGCTCAGGTGAAGAATAATAGCAAAGTTGCCTTTCTGGAATCCAGACTATCACTTGTGAATGGCACTGGGTCCGGCTGTGGTGGCACACCAGCTGTTTGCTTCTAGCTACGGGTTTTCCACTACTGCTTAGCACTGTGTCACACAGCTGTGCATCAGGAGGGGAGTGCACAGAAGTGTGGGGACACAGCACCCACAAGGAGAGCTCTGTCTAGGTGGGAGAATAGTTAATGGCATAGCAAGAAGGACAGGTCAGGGTTTAGAAGCATCTCTAAAATAAAAGAAGAAAAAAAAGCATCTCCAGGCTATCTCTGCCCTGTTTCATAACTCTCCTTCGAGTGATTAATCTCACAGCTCCCTGTTCTGGCTGTGGGCAACCTGAGAACTTTCCCATCACCCCTCCATCATCCTCCTTGCCAGACTTAGCACTATGAGTCATATCTTTGCTTGCTATACTGCCATCTGCAAATTATATGGGAACCTTCCCATTATTTCCCCTCCTTGTAGCTGATTTGTAGACGCTCCCCCTCTTTGTTAGCTGGCAGAGAACTCTCTTCACTTCTGTCAGAGGATACAGCCCCTTGGACTAGAAAATCCTGCTTCTGTGCCTGAAGGCATCATTTGGAATCTATGGCTGAGGCCATGTTTTAATATTCAGCTCTAAATTGTGGAAGATTTGTAACACTATAGATTAGCCAGGCAAAAACAAGAAGGAAAGATGGTCTGTCTCAAAGGATCTCCAACACAGGAGTGCAGGGGGCTGAGGCTCCCTGCTGTACCCAAGCTTACTGTTTGCATGCAGTGCATGGCTGCATCTCACACCTCCCCTCACTACATACCACTGCAGAACAACCCAATGGATGCAGCCTTTCCTGTTTACTCTTCTGGGTGTGGTAAATCAACCTCTCCTGGCCCATGTATTAGAAAAAACAATTGGAACTTGACCACAGGATGTGTAGCTACTCTCTTGCACTCAGTCAGACATTTTACAAACATTTCCTACAACAATGCTCCAATTATGCTCATAATTGCTATTGCAAACTCTGATGTTCCGGAGCAACATCACTGTGGCGAAACTTGGGATTATCCCACCCTAAAAAAGCTCTATGCACAGCTAGAGACAAAAGGTTTTCCAAAACACTGCCATTCTAAACTAAAGCTCCTAGGGACGTCTGGTGTTTTTGCTTTAGCATTCAATCCAGTTCGGCAGTATCCACACTGAATAGTAGGAAACAATAAAGGGATCTGAGGAAGCCACAGAATCATTTTGAAGTAGAATAGCTGAGAAGTGAAGCCCCCATTACTAGGATCCCAGGCTGAAATGCACAGTGAACATGCACCCCCTTTTTTCTAGCGTTAGAGCAGTTGTGCTTTTCAACATTGTTGTACTTTCCACACAGATTAAGTAACATACATTTAGCAAGCCTTGACCTTTCTAAAACTATGGATAGTTTAAGGGAGGAACTCATTATAATTTTATGAGTGTATTTGCTCAAGGAGTAACTGATTTAAAGGAATAATATTTGCTCAAAGTCATGGAGTTTATTTTTCTGTTCTTTGTTGCCAATTTATTTTTCATTTTGGTCATTCAACATAAACAAGGTAGATTTTTTGAACTCTATATCCTGTTACAGAAGAGTTTATTCATTCCTAGAAATGTTTATGCCATCGATTTCATATTTATTACCTTGCAATATTGGGATAAAGCAATATGAAAAGTTTATAAAGTATGAATGTCTACAGTCAAAACTGAAGTATGGCTATACTGATTTTGGGGAGTAATTTTACTATGCCTTGTATCTTAACTGATTCTTTCTTGTGTCAACAATGTACACACAGACAGGTATTTCCATACCCTGAGGGCCAGATCTCTTTGTATTTGCTTGGCTTTAAAATCCATGAAAGAATACTAAATTTCCACAGGGCTGCCCATGGTTGCAAAGTTAAGCATGTGCAGGATAATGGCCTAAGAATTTACAGTAAGATCTGTATCTTACTGTAAAGATCTGCAATAAACAAGCATGCCAGATGAGGCTCAATCTCAAACATTAACTTATAATTTTCTACTTTACTAAATTATCACTGAGGCTTTAATGGAAGTGTACATCCTGAGCAGGGACCTCAAAGAAAAGTCATCTCATCTAAAAAGCCAACAACTTGTCCAGTGATAGGAAACACCATGGAAAGAAAACGAAATAAAAAGAAAGGAGAATGCTAAAAGAAACAGCTAAACTGGATGATTGCATGTGAGTATTGCAAACTTCTTCGAGATTCAAAAAATATAAATTTTTCAGCTTTCAGACCAAACGTGTTTCTTCTAAGTTACCCACAGTAAACACGTTTCAGCAAAAGGAACTAAGATGATGGTGTTCTACGGAATGTTAGAGATGCTTGAAATCTGCAGCACAAACACAGTCTCTCAGGGACATTCAGCGAACAGATGTTCAGAGGCAGTCTGATGCCTGGAGTACTTACGAACCAAAGCCATATGAGAGATTTCATAGCTGCCAATGTTCTCAAGAAGGACATTTTATTCTGTGGATGTTTTGAAGGTCAGCTCCAGAAATCTTCGATGATCCCATAGATTCAGAAATATCCTAGTATCTTATTCTGAGAACACTCATAAGGGAGTTGCAGATGAAAAGTAATTCAGCTAACAGCATTCCTAATTAAAATAATAATTTCGTGAGAAGTGCAGTTTATGAAATGTGGTTTTCCCACAGTTCTTTCTTGTCTTAGCCTGCTGTGGAGGGCCTGCTTTGCAGGGGGGTTAGACTTGATGATCTCTGGAGGTCCCTTCCAGCCCCTACAATTCTGTGATTCTGTCTGGATTCCTTGGTTTCCACAGGGGTTTGAGGGAGCACCACAAACGTTCCCCAGTGTGAACACAGCCATGTTATGTTTCTACCCTCACAGCACTGCCAGAAAGCCTTGATCAAATGCCTTCTTCTGTTCTGAAGACATAAAGGCGCTGGTATTACCTTTCACTTACTCCAGTCACTCAAGCCAGTGCACAGCAATCTCATGCCATTACTGACACATTTTCTTCTTCCTTGTCACATCCAGCAGTTTGCTTTTCCTTTATGTGATGCAAATGGATACTGATGGACCTGCCCACAGACCCCTCTCTCCTACATTCTGTCCTACAAGCTGGGCATATGAGTATTGCCGAAATTCAGGAAGCATTTGCTTGTAGCTTCTCCTGATCAGCTGTGAAATTTAGCATCAGATGTAACAAGAGTAAAAAAAAAACAGCTATAGCTACCACAGCAAATCCTATGTTATCAGTTAAATTAAAACAGAGAGAAAAACTGGGTGCTCAGAAGGAAGAAATTAGCATCCTGTTGGCAAGGCATCTATATTCAACCAGATACTGATCTCAGCAGCACTAGAATTAATTAGGAATAATTGCAATCTACTTCTGCACCAAAGAGAATAAATTTTTATGATTATGTATTTCCTTATCTTTATGTTTGAGCCTTCAAGATTATAATCACATTTTTTAAATGTTACTTTGGTTTGGTAACTAAGATGGCATCTGAGGATAGATGCCATCTATTAGGACTGTTTTAGACAAAACAGCCTATAAAAAATATGTAGGTTGCTCCGAAAGTAATGCCTCCTGTTTATTTCCATGGAAACTACAACAGATACAAATAACACTACTTGATAAAGCAAATTCTCAGCTACAAAATACTATTTTTCAACATAATCACCACCACGAGCTACGCATTGTCACCAGTGCTGAATAAGAGCCTGTGTGCCACACTCACAACAATCTGCACCAGTGGAGGTAACCCACTGTCACTGTTAACACTGCTGAAACGCACCACTCACCCCTCACTGTGCTCACATCCACTGGTTGGTCTCCACAAACATTCAGTGAGCATCAATAAATGTGAATGGCTGCCTTTCTTTTTTTTTTTTTTTTTTTGCATGGAAGCATTCAATGACGCCCCATTGCTTCATATGAGCTTCCATGTCAGATGCCCTTTTGTCAGAGTGCCCCTCTGCTGCCATCTGTCACACAGTAACAACATGTAATGGAATATTGGTGGGAAGGTTCAACCTTTACTGCCATATCACCAACACCTACCTCTGATGTTGTGGGCCAGCAGAATAAAACAGGAGGCATTACTTTCCATGTAGCCTTCATAAATACTTAGATAAAATAATGAAGTGACACCAAATTAGGAAATGTCACAAGTAAGATGGCCTACATGACATTATTTATGTCTTGTTAGGGGTACAAAGGCCATAACATAAGTGCAAGGTAAAAATGAATGCTATAAAGTTCAGCTGTGTTTGCTAAATAGTGCTGGAACATAACACATTATCTGCCCTGGGGAGATACGATCTTATTTCTGAATAAAGAAACTTTCTAACAGTAAACAAGATAATTAATTTCTGAAGCATGGTTTACAAACCTTGGAAGAGGCAATGCTGAGTAGCACAGGGGTCAGGACAAGAGCAGTGAGAGAAGCTCATCAGGGCAAGCAGGGAAGAGCTGAAGGAGCCACATGTGATATTTCTCCTGCAAACTCACTGCTGAGCTTCACAAGAGTGGATCTGTGCATCACAGCTGTAAATGAGCAAACAGGAAGCATAACCTATTAACTCCAGTTTCTTTTGTTGGGATGCAAAACGTGTGGTGTCAGTGGTTTGTGGCCATCCCTGGAGAGCATCGCTCAAGGGTGACAGCGTGATATGTCTCGTGTGACATTATCCCCTCTGTAAAAGTATGCATAGGCACAGATCCGCACTTTCTTTATGATTAAATGATTATGAGAAAATACTGAGCAATAAGATCGTAAAATAGGATGTGGAAGTATAAATCATGGTGACTTCACACCAGAACTCACTACACAAGGTCAGAAGATGTAGTGGGTGAAATGAAGGACAAAGCCTGCAGCGTGCCTCCTCTCACAGACCTCTAGAATGCTGTCGTGAGTTCAGCAAATTGCTTATATGTGGTTTGCTCTTACTTCTAAAGATACGGTTATTTTTTAACCATATTCCTAATGACAATTTATTTTCACTTCGACATAAATATAATACTAGCAATAAAATGATGGGCTTTTGCAGCCCTTTTGCAAATCTATGCAGATTTAAGTAATGATGTAGCCGGAGAAGTAATAATAAGGTCAACAGTTGCTGTAGTGAATTAAACTCTGTAATTGAATCCGTGTATGCACATCTCGGCTCTGAAATTAGATTAAATGCAAAGCCTGTTGTGTTTGAGTGTAGCCATGCTGCCTATATTGGGTTCCTCATGAGTAAAGATGTGCCAACACACTGCACTAAGGGCAGGACCAGTCTGCAACAAAATGCATCGTGGTGAAGAGCAGCCATATGCTAAGGAAAGGGGAATAAAGGGAAAACAGCTCAGCTACTCCATATTCCAGTATTGCTCGAGACATTAATTGCAGAAAATGAGGCATCTAAAAATATCCAAATATAGCTTTCCTCACAGTGCTGACGAGCAGTTATGCTTGTTTCCCTCCAGCCCAGTTCTGCTGGTCTTGTACTTCTGCTGCCTGGTGGCAGAAGCTGGTAGGATGTTACTGTCTCACAGTATTAGCTGCTAAACAGATGCTTTTCAAAGCAACAGCTGCACTTCAACAAAAAACTTTAATTTTCTTTTGCAGTTTTACTACGAGATAAAGCAGCTGGAATGCTTTGGAGATAAAGGAGCTCATGAATAATTCACTTGACACCTTTATACCGAAGTATGGGTGTCTTCATTAAATAAAATTACCTCCTGTCAAGGGCAGTGAGAGGTTTCTGGAAGGAAGGCAAAATAGAGTCCTCTTGAGAGCCCAGACAATGACAGCTGGAAATCAATGTCAGTATCATTTTGTGACTTGTTATTTACTACTACCCTTTAGATCATTTCAATATTGAAATCACTTGGGCTTGATACTCTGGAATATATTTCAGCCAAAGAAAAAAGCATCAGTGGGTATGGCCAGCTGACAAGAACGGGTTATGTGTATTTATACAGATGTCCAAAATCCCATCCTGCCACGCAGGAGGTGTTTTAGCCATCCCTTGGCATGAGGTGATGCTGGGCACCCTCTGGGTTCTCCTGGCGGTGCCTGGGAAGTCCTGCTGGTCAACCGGGTCCTCCCATGCTGCTATAGTCAGGAGCAAACCAAAATGAGAGTTTCTTGGAGCTGGTTGAGAAGTAACAGTCTTCTTCAGAAGAACTCCGTGTCTGAAAAATGACCCCTACAGAAGCACAAATGCCTTGCCAATGTTATTACTTACCAGCAAATGTCAGTAAACTGTTGCAGAAAAGGTTAATTATTCCACATATCATCTCAGTATAATCCTGTGTCAATAGAAGCCTTTGGGGAGAGGATATAAATGACACCACTTAAAAGTCTCCCACTGAATATTTTTTCCCGTTTCCACTCTTGAAGGCAAGTGCTTGTGGGTATTCCACATAACTGCACCCTTCTATTCAAAGCTATTGTACTGTAAAGGGACCTCTGCTATCTTCCTCAGCCATATGCAAGAAGAATGGCTGTTCACACCAGGCAGCCCTTGGCCAGCCTTCATTATCTCTCTTCTGCTTCCAGGCACTTTTTGATGGCAGTGCATCACCACTATTTTGAGTCCACTCAAGCTTTGTGCACAGTAGAGAATTTTGCTCACGGTGATTCAGCTGCCCTGTTGTTAGCAGCTTTAGCACAGGCAGTGCTGCCAACAGAAACCTCAGGAGCAGGGATAATAGACACGATACAGAGAGCAATGCAAAGCTGTTGACAAATACAGCTCTTAGTACCACTGGCTGCGCTAAGGAAGGATGGAAAGCTTCCTGCAGCTTCCTTGGTACAAACATGAGAGCAAAGTCATTCCTTGGGTTTTGGACTGTCTACTTGAAGCAAAGAACAGCAGGGCAGGCTGCTGAGTGATGCTCCCTGGCGATGTTCCCTCACTAAAAATAGTGTGGAAGATAACTGCTGCTTTTTGAGGGAGTGTTTTCTGCCTCAGTTTTCTTTGTGGATTTTATGCTGTGCATATATAGTACCAAATGGGAAGAACACCACCTCTTCCACCTGGCTCAAAATGTTTTTGATCTGGTAACATCTTGTTGGTGACTTTTTTTTCTCCTACCCATATTTCTGCAAAGGTATTTCACAGACTGAGATTTTTGCCTATTATGATTCATTACACACTACTTTACCTCTCATGGAGAACAACTGACAGCTTATGGGAATAAAAATAGCACCTGTTAAAATTTGGAATCAGCAGATTTCTACCGTTCTTCACATCTTTTCTGACTTAGCATTTTGAAAGCTGAGTTTCGAGGCCAAATTCAAATAGTATCTCCTTTTTGATACAGTAGCAAAGCCAATTTTTTTTCGTCAACAGTCTCAAGAGTGACCGATGGCCATTCCTCTGGAACAAATGTGAGCAAGCAGCCTACATATGCTGAACGCTTAACAGCTCTTCCAAGGGGTTTGTAAAGGACAACAAGAAGCAGCAGTACGATAATAACCGTGATGGCAGAGTAGAATGCTAGGGCTTATGTGCTTTTTCATTTAAAAAACGGTTGCAGTGATTTAAGATGCTGCCATTCTTTCCTCTCCTCTCTGTCCAGGCCCACTTATCTTTTCCAAAGTTCTTGCAAGTAATGTTTAAGTGTCTGTAAGCCAACAACATACAAAATCTGGAAGCTTGGCAACAACTGCTTCTCATAGTAATTGAGGTTCAGTTACTAAACTACTAGACCTCACATCAAACTGGCTGAAGAATATTTTGCTTTACTGATTCTACAAGGGAGGATGTGGAAAATGTGGTTGTGTTCACCTCTGGCAGAGGGACAACAACAAAGAGTTGGTGAATAACAGTTCATATTGTTGCAGCTATTTCTTTACTGCAATGGATATGTAGGACCTAAGTTATAATTTTGCAAAACCAAAGGGAATTCATCCAGAGCTAAACTCTGATATGATCATCAAGTTAACTGCTGCATCAATGTTCTTTGAAGTGCTACATAATTTTAGTTACTATTAACTAATAATAAATCCAACCACATAAACCAATCATTTGTGAGACTCATAAAAGAAATACTATTCCCACTGGCAATGCAATCCTCCATCATTTGACTAGCTACTTTTACTGGAGACAGAGTTCTACTAGGTTGGTTCAAGTCAAGATGACAAATTCCATATTCCAGACAGAAAAAAAATATTTCCATCAGGCAAAGAAATTCGGAGAAAAAAAATCAGTGATTATTTTTCAGAGATAGATCTCTTTCATATTGATGATTCCAGCCTTGTGATATAATTTGTTGGAGTTTGAAATGAACACTCTCTATTCTCAGAGATAACGAACGTCACTTAGAGCTTGTCAATAACCCCTATTAACTGAAGAAGTGTCAAAACCTAACGTGCTTAATCTTTGGAGAAAATAATAAAGGAGAGATTTTAAAAGGTCTTTGTCAAAATATCTTCACATGCACTAAAAATGGACAGCTTGAAAAAAGGTATGAAAAGTTTTGTTTTATTCTGTGCGTGACCTGAAACAGTACAACTGCAGTCTTGAATATAGGCAGCAAGAAGAAACAGCTTGGAATACATAAGTATTTGGAGGATTTATGTTAATCATTGTTAAACTGTTTTTGTACCTCAAGTGACCTGCTGAAAGAACTTTGAGCTTAAATGTTTGTCTTTTTTTTCCAGTTCTAGTAATAAAAAGCTTTGCTTCTTCATAAAAGTTACATATCTGTCAAGGAGTGCAAGGCATTCCCACACTTTCTTCTCCGTGATATGGGGAGGAATACTGGTTGGAAAGCAGGAGTGGTAACTTTGGTTAAAGGAAAATATCCAGGCGTGAAAATGACCTTCAGTTGACTTCATTACAGGGTGATGATTGTGCTCAAACGTCCTTTGAGCTAAGACACTTTAAAACCACACTTGCATGCTGCGCCACAACTTCTGGGGCCATACACCAGGATTCTCAGTACTCTAATAAATACTCTAATATACTGGGTGAGTTCCTTTACAGTGAACTATGTAAAAACCTGTTTGCCCTTAGATGATGTAAAGATATGTAACATAAATACTAAAATTGGTATGGATGGAAAGGCCTGTCTGACAGCACCAAAAGAAACAGTGGAGCGAAGTTACAAAGCTACATCACCATGGAAGTGCCATTCTTCTCCCTGTTATCTCAACATTAAGACAGACCATCATCATAAAGATAAGTGACATGCAGAAGCAAACAGAAGGGGCATCAGCCTTGCTGAAGAGTCAGAGGCAAAAAGATTGCTCTATATTGACTGTTGACTCCTAAAGGTTATACAAGCCCATCCTAACCTAGTTTATTGTCGTCTAAGAAGAGGAATTCAAGAAATGTAGTGACAACCTGACAGCTACTTGTTTTTGCCATCCATATTACATCCAGGTGGTCCTGGCAAAACTGCTTGGGCATGCACATGTCTTAGTGCTTCCAAGTACATGGGCATGAGGCTGTGAATGGATAAACCGACTCACACAGAGGATTGTAAACTAAAATCATGTTCTCCCAGCATAAGGTCTTGTACTGCCTTTTCTCCACCAATAACCTGCAAGGACATGTACCTCCCATTGTGTAACACTATGTTATGGATGTAATTAATGGGTTTGCCTTTCTCTTGAGCAGAGTGGTTCACAAATTCCAATTCTGTTTGACTAACACTGTTCAGTAATTTCAAAATGAGTAACAAGGGGAGGACATTGGAGGATCTCCAATATATAGCAAGGCAAACTTAATTAATGGGTTTAAAAGTGGAATCTGTTAGTCACGGATAGAAATCTATGTCATGACTGCTTACTGCAGAGTAAGAGTTGTCTCTGACAACTCTGTTGGTCCCTTGCAAATCAATATTCTGAATTGACCAGTTTGGATGATATTATCATACAGCTGCACGTGGCAAAATGGCTCTATGAACAGCTGAGGACATGAAGCTTCTGCTAGGTCAGACAGCTTGAGTTAAAAGTTTCATTACAACTAGAGATAAGCATTCTTCTGTGAGCATCAATTTAAAGGTAATATTCAGTAAAGTAGACCACAGGAGAATTTGGTCAGAAAGGATACAGTCACTTTGTGTAACTCAGTGGTCCAGAAGGAACAGGGATAACAAGAACACAGTACTCACTCTGATGATAATTGTTACAGATGAAAGCCACTATAGTCTATATTTAAGATGACAAAATTGCAACTGATTTAGTTCATGGGAAATATAAATCCTGCATTTTTAAGCTAATTCTTCATTTCATTTATCTTTGCTTTGCCAAAACAAGAAGTAATTCCATCTGATGCCTATGAGTAAAACACTACCCGATAAACTTTGAACACTGCTGAAGGATGTGGAGTCCCTGGACATAGCTGAAACTCCCTGCCAGAACCACAGAGGGAAGGGTCCTCACTGGAAGGGATACAGAGAAGAAGAAAAGGCCATGAGAAAATGAACTATGAATGTTGACAACTGACAGATAACATCTGCAGTGGTTATTGTTTGCCTTCACACAGATTCCCAGGAGAGTTACTCCCTCTTGCAGTGTCAACCACAGATAACCTTTGAAGGCTTCAAGGGTACCAAACAAGGTGTTTAGGGAAAATACGTTGATTACATCTGTCTCTTGTTTCATCTTTCTGCTACGCTGCTCTCTTCCCTCTACTTGCTATCTGTATGCTGGTAGGAAGCATTGCTGTCTTTCTTTGTGCAGTACTGTATTGTGGACTGCCTTTTTCTTGAAATTCTCTCTGATTTTGTTCTCATGGTTCAACCTTCAGCAAAGAAACTGTAGTGAAGGACATCACAAGAGATGGCATATTTATCTACGGGAGTTCTGTTTCTTCCTCATTCCTTTCCTTGTTCCTTCCATTTCTCTCTTTACGGAGAAACAGACAATTCTGGTGGAAAGCAATGCATACATACAGAGATTTGATTTCTTAGAAAAATCTAGAAGTGTAGCCACAGATTGACACAGCAGTTGCTGGTGTACTGCCACACACTGCCCTATCTTACTTGGAACAGGCTTAAGTTTATTTATCTGTGTAAACAACACATTTAAAGCCACTATCAGTTCCTTAGAAAAATACTTTACAAATGCAATGTTTTTCAAGGATTCCATTGTATTAAAATTGTTCTATCTTCTTGACATCACATTCTGGATTCTTTTTAAGAATGAACTACAAGTGTGACTTGATACCTGTAATGTGGTTCAGTACTCTTCTATCCCTTCATAGCAGTGAGGATCTATGTTTTTACCTTTCAGCATGATTATTTTATCTTGCTATTGTTTTTAACCATCTATCTTGTTACTTATTTATATTATATTACAAAGGCTTTGTTGAATAAGAGCACTCGGGATTTGCAGTGACAGGTAAAAACAAATATATTGCCCTTATTTCAAGCAGTCCCAATGCTACCTGTGATTATTCTGTAACCCTCTCCATGACATTTCATACATATTTAAGCCCTAAGACAAGGCAGGCTGTGGTTACCACTACCAGTCAATGTAAAGTCTGAGGGGTGAACTGGGTTTCACCTGTTTGGGGCCCTCACTTTCCCTGTGGCTGATTTTGAGAAGGAGAATCATTACTACTTAGCAACTTGTGGTAAATTCTTCCTTTCCCTCCCCTATTGTCTGTGTAAATGGAGGCAGAAGAATATTTTCATATTTCTGCCTGCCACCTCGTTTCTTTGCATTCC
Organism: Pavo muticus; assembly: GCA_016647715.1. Classification (NCBI taxonomy): domain Eukaryota; kingdom Metazoa; phylum Chordata; class Aves; order Galliformes; family Phasianidae; genus Pavo; species Pavo muticus. The sequence goes on along the minus strand of JACDJE010000041.1, from coordinate 2,602,807 downwards.
AAATGTTACCAGGATATTTATCTTCTAAAGCATTCTGTAGGATCTGAAAATGTTCTAGGTATTAATAAAACACTTAGTGTATTAACACTTAGTGTTTTATGTAATAAAACAGTAGTGTACTGCCCCTAGAAATTTCCACTGAGAAAGCAAGGGGAGGAGAGACTGATGAATGACTCCATGGTCACCCATGGAAAGGAGGGTAAAGTGTTTCCAAATGCTCTGCTGAGCCTATACGATATATACATATTTTTTATTCTAAAAGTCCCCTGAGACAGAATTTCTGACCTTCACCATCTTTAACTGTTGTTTTCTTTTTTTTTCTCCACATGAACACTGCTAGATCTGTGCCACTGCCAAAATGCTGAGTAAGCGTTTGAAATGTGTCTTCAATGCACCATTTTAGTTAATGCTCTAAATGCTTGCTGTGCATTTAGAAACTTTGTACTGAAATATGTGCAATTTCACTGCAGATACTGAGCAAACCATAATGTTGCTACCTAAACAACTGCCACTGAGGCATTACAGAAGACAGAATATCATCATGCTTAAGAAATAAAACCAAAGACCACTTGAAACTCTATCAAAAACTGTATTGCTTTCAAAAATATATAAAAGAAACAAGATAATTTTCTACATTAACAAGCAACATCTCTAAATGGGTGGATCTCTAAATTGGTTTTCTGGAGTTTGACTCTATACTAAACATACGTGTTTGTTTTGCCTCTTACTGTAGATTATGTCATTTGATTCTGTATGCCTGATTACCTGTTGGCAGCTGGAATACATTTCTGATTTAATTTCACTCAAAGGGAATGCAGTTCATGTGCTCTGAGACCACTAAGTGCTGTAAACTAATGCGCAGTAAGAAAAGACAATCAGAAGGTTTGCTTCAAAAATTCACTATTGATCCGAACTAGAATGCTAATGTTAACCCCTGAAGACTTACTATCAAGGTCCTAGAGTAACTCTCTTCAGAGGCAACCTAAATAAAAATTAAGCATTATCTGAAAAATTATCTACTCCCTTTTTTTTTTTTTCCCCCACTTGGGCCCAGCTTTCCCATAAGCATTTATAAAGTCATAGAATCATAGAATTGCTCAGGTTGGAAGACCTTCAAGATCATCAAGTCCAACCACAACCTAACCATACTACCGTAACTAACAACCCTCTGCTAAATCATGTCCCTGAGCACCACATTCAAACAGTTTTTAAACACATCCAGGGATGGTGACTCAACCACCTCCCTGGGGAGCCTATTCCAGTGCTTAACAACCCTTTCTGTAAAGAAGTGTTTCCTGATATCCAACCTAAACTTACCCTGGCACAACTTGAGGCCATTTCCCCTTGTCCTGTCATTCTGTGTCTCTTTCAAGTTCTCATTACAAATTTTCTTAGTTACCAGGAAGGTTGTTACCATGCTGAGAAAAGAAATGCTCACCTATGATTGTCATCTTGGACAGCCTCACCTGCCTCTATCCAACTGTGTTCACCTCAAAATCTAAGAACAAAAGAAATCTTCAGGTCAACAGCTGATGCCCTCTTATGGTGTGCTATTAGTGCTGACAGAATCATATTCTGACCTGTTACTGTGGTATCGAGATGCAAACTTAACATACAACAAATAACAAAGCCATCCTAGCACCCAACATACTGCACCTGAGTCACTTTTTCAAAAAAGAAACCAGGTTACTCACACCCTCCTTAATCCCTCATGTGCAAAACGTTTTAAAAAATGAAAATTACTTCTCACACAGGAATATGTTATGTCATCTGTCTTGTAAGCGTCAGCAAAAAGCAGGTCCTTCATAAGAAAGAGGGCAGAGGTGTCACATTTGCTGTCTTCACGGCCTTACTGTCCCCACAGTGTCTCTCATAGCAGAAAACAAAGGAAAAACACAAAACAGTAACTCCAAACATTAGCATCCTGGGAATGAGGCTAGAAACTTGAGCTAGGATTAGCAATCAGCAGTTCTGATTCCCTGAATTACTCTGGCCAAGTTGCTTAGGCTCTGTTTACATTACATTTCCAGCTGTATGGAAATACTAAGGCTTAGATTTTTCTAAACCCCCTAGTGTCAGGGATTTCCTCAGCTGATAGATGCTTATTCTCAGACACCTCTTAGAGAGGCTCTCTGCAGTATCTCAAATCACAAAGTGCTTTTAAAATTCGGGCTTTATTTAATTTGATCCAGTTGTGCTGCCTCTCAGCAAAGCAGTTGTTTCACTAACTCTTAAAAAAAAAATGAAAATGTCTGTGGAGAATATTGTAAATGCATGTCAAATAAGGTCTCAGCCTTGTCCCAGGATATTGGGAGTCCTTGTACTCATATTTAGCTCAACCGTCTTCCACTTCAGTCCTAGTTAAATATCCCATTTATGACAGTACCTAAATAGAAAATGTAAAGCCTCCCTTCCGTGCCAGAATAAAATTAATGGATGTGAGGGAGTTTTCACATTCATACCCAGTTTCCGCATCTGCAGAAGACAGACAAGAGCTAGGGAGATTGCACTGCCCGCTGGCTGCTGAGGGAACTGAACATTCCAGACACTGCAGTGAACCAGCAATAAAGCTCTTGCACAGCCTACAGGTGCAGTCTCCAAGTTGATATAAAATAATCTGGAATCGGAGCCTCAACGGAGCCATCTCTGCTCTTACCCAGGTTAGACAGTAGGAAAAATTCCTTCTCTGAAAGAGTGGTGAGGCATTGGAGCAGGCTGCCCAGGGAGATGGTAGAGTGAACGTCTCTGGAGGTTTTCAAGAAAAGCAGAGGTGTGGCACTGAGGGACATGGTCAGTGGGCATGGTGTTAATGGGTTGGTGGTTGGACTAGGTGATCTAAGTGGTCTTTTCTAACCTCAACGATTCTATCTACTTCTGCCCACTCTCTTTCCCTCACATGATGTTCCACATCGACTAAAGTCATAGTTAATCTGGCCCCAGACTCTGCATCCCAAAGTAAAAAGCTGGTCAGCCATCTAACGTGCGACCGACCCAATGCTACTCTGTGCAGTGCTGTGGTTCTCAGTATTCAAAACCCTTCAAAAGAGAAGAGGATACAAAATTCAAGATTCCTTGAGCTTTCAAAGACGGCACCTGAGGATGATCTGCCAGAACAACTGAGCAAATCAAACAGAAAAAAAACAAAAGTCTTCTTTGCCACAGAAGCTGATCAGTGAGCTACAGCAGCTTGGCACAGTTCCTGCCTCAGTGGATTCACCTCTGAAATACCCAGAAACTTGAAGATCATGCCATTATTAATTGCTTTGAGTCTCAGAAGAAAGAGTAAAGAACAAAGAAAGAAACCATATGGTGACCTCAAAGAAGACTCTGAATAAGGAAACCAGGCAGCCCTGGTGGGGAGAGACAATCCCACTGATCAGAAGGCGTGTTCAGAAATCCGTTTCCTTCACTGAATACTGTTGAGGTTTTCAGACCCTAGAGTGGAAGATGAGGAGGAATTGGATGATAATAAACATCTCCCATTCACTTTCTTTGGCACTTCCAGTCACAGAAGGCTTATATTTCCCTGAACTTCACCATGCTTCAGCGCATTGTTGAGAGCAGCAGTTCGCCTGGACTCCTTCCTATATGAGTGAAAATAGAAGCTTTGGATTATAGTCTCTTTTGAGTCCCACTATCCAGACGCAGGCTTGGAACCAACCCATCCCTACTCCCAAAATTGCTCTCACAAGACTGCAAGAGGAAAGGCCAAGGCAACAAGCAACGAAGAGCTCCACTGTGCTGAGCCAAATGATGGAAGTTTCAGAAGCCAGATGATGCCTCCCTCCATTTTATTGAACCTTCCTTTTGCACTCACTTAAGCATTTGTACTTCCAGGAAAACAGACTGTTTGTTATACAAATTCACACATCTTTAACTTCTATCTAAATGCCAAATTATATTCTGCAGAGCAAAATATTCTTTTCCTTTTCTTTTAATACCCCTACAGATCTACAAACTCTACATGGGCGCAATCATCTATCCAGGCCAGTAGGCTGCAGAATTACAGCACACTGTACAACAAAAACATACCTGACATCCATCTGGACATGTACTGCACGCAAAACAGCACAGGCTGCCCTGCTGTTTCATGAGATGACACATTAAAAACTACTGACATACTCCATCAGTTCCACCACTCTGCATAAAAACAATAAAAGTGTACCAGGCCAGTTATATAAGTGTTGATATCTGTGTCTCTAAGAAATTACCTGCCATTCTATTTGGAATCACTAAAAAACGCACAGAAAATGCTAAGCAAATTCCACAGAGCACTGAAATAGCCCAGCAAGCTGAAGTGCTGAGGGAATACTGTCACATCCGTGGCAAATAACAAAAAAGGGCTTAGTGGGGTTAGACTTATTAGTCTTGGCATAGTGCCACGTTAATGCTGTTTTTCAGGGCAGCGGGTGAAGAAAGGGGACTTGCTATATGAGAACAAGCTTGGTTTGTATGTTTGTTACTTCCAACATAAACATATTCTACATCAAATGTAAAGCACTGCATACTCTTGAATACTGAAGAAATGCACAAGACTGACAGAATGTTCCTTCTCATTCAATCCAACTCACAAGAGTCAGTTGAATGTATCAAAATTACGCTAGTTATACAAGGAGGTGTTCAAGGAACGTTTGGACGTTGTGTTGAGGGACATGGTTTAGTGAGAACCATTGGTGATGGGTGAATGGTTGGACTGGATTATCCTGTGGGTCTTTTCCAACCTTAGTGATTCTATGATTCTATGACTTCCTGCTACAGTATCCAAATGCATGGGAACAGTCCCACCAAGAAGCTGAGAGTATTGGTCTAAGGTGCTGGATATAATTGAGCGTGCCTTCCCCTTTAGATGTTCCTGCTTTGTTCATTGTAAAACAAAAGCTATTGTATGCAGAGCATGTATGCTATATATCAGGATGAAACACAGCCAGGCCTATTCAGCAGTGAAGTGACAGAAACATGCAGTCACTAGGCAATCTCAAACTTCATGTCACCGACAGAGAACAAGGAAGTCCAAGACGCTGCAACAGCTCAAGATCAGGATATTGGTTATGTGCAGTTTTTTAATGAAGAGTTAACAATTGCTGTGCAAATACAAATAATAATAATAAAATTCTGGATGAGCAGTTGGAAAAAGAACACTCACATTTTGGGAAACTGTGACTGAATGTTTCCATCAATTAATCTGAGGTGTGCTTTCCTCGTGATGGAAACAATGTTTTATTCTAAGCAGGCCCCAATGGTAGCAAATGCATTAGGAAATAATAAATAGCGGGGCTGCTACTTTACTTCTCCAATGAGCATTTTTGAGGTTTTGTTCAAACTTGATCTTCTCTAAACAATTTTCTGAGATGGTCATTCACAGTAACAACCACACTTGCTCGTGGAGCTGTTGCTGTGAACAACCATCAGCTCTGCATAATATATAAGAGACATAAGCATCAGCAAGCCAGCTAATTCTTTGCAGAGTAATAAATAAGCACACATCTTCAAGCTGAAAATTAATAACTGAAGATTATTTTTCATAAGTATATCTGGCAATTTGAATCATGATGCAGCGCATACAACTGAGGATGCAGAAGACAGATTTTTTTTTTTAAACTGAAATGAAAATGCAGTATTTCATGCTTTGGTTTGAAAGGAGTATAGCTTAACAAAATAAAGCTCGTGATTCAGGTCACTGTTTTACTTCAGAATTAATTTATGCTATATTTTACACATACTGCCTATGATGAACAATGGCCTCGGATAATTACTTTCCTTACAAAGCGTGGGGATCAAAGGATATGTTTTAGATGTGTGGTCACAGATACGACTGTACTGTTGAATTGCAAATAACCAGCCAAAGAATTGATTATGTGTATTCTTTGATAGCTGTATTGTTTATAAACTGCCTTTTCCATTAAAATCTCCATGTGAGAAAAGCACTTAACACTAGGACTTTTGGTCTTCTGTGGATTTAAATTAAAAGCAAATTTGGCTATGTGCAATTGCTAACAAGGAAAAGAGAACTGTGCAGACCAATCACTATTTTGATATATGTATGTACCAGATTTTGTTCATCAAAAGCAGCACTGCTCCTCGCAGCCCATTAGAATCCAACTTGATTTACAACCCATAAAAATTAGTGCAGGGTTGAGGAGCAGTTCTAAATTCATTGCTCAGTTAAGCCCATCATGACATCATTGAAAGACAATTTTGCTTATTGCTTTCAAAAAGTAATTCATGTTTTACTCATCATATTCCAGGTAAGTTGTGACAAAATAAATAAATAAATAAAATACTGCTGTTCATAGCAAGAGGCACAAACAGCACCTCACCCAATGCTCACACAGGCTTGATCCATCAAGGGTCCATGAAATCACACTTCAGTGAGAGCTAACAGAGGTCACTTAAAGCCAGGAAGCCTAACAGAGATTTCCTTTATCCACTATTTGAGTTTTAAGTCATCAACATGCTGTAACAACATACAGACTCCAAAAAGCTCAGTCTTCACTCTCTAACATTTCAGGAAGGCCTCAGCACTTTGTAGGATTAGACACATACTTGGCAACAAACACCAAAACAACTAGTGAGTATTGCCAAAGGCAAGTTGGTAACACATCCAGCATGGCCAAGGCTCTGTGTTTGTGTTAACACACTCACTCCACACACTGCCTATCCTAGCAGATTATTTTACAGCTTCCAGTTAATTCAACAAAAATCATGTTTTGAATATGCCACGCATCGCTTTAGTTCCAGTTTTTGCAGTTTTAAAAGGGAGACTAATATGCAGTTATTTAGCTTTTTCACTGAAAGATTTCTGTTTTTGATACCCTGGCCAAAAAAGCAGTGGTTTGTTACAGAACGCTTCCTGCTGAAGAGGCCGGCTGGCTACCTCAGCCTTCTTAACCAATTCCCATGCTACAGCCTTTGGCTGCTATTCCCAGCCCCAGCACACGCCAACCTCTCCTAGGCATAAACATTTCCCATAACTGGATTCCTTGTTTGAAAAAACTGGAGCTCAGACTGTAGAAGGCTCAGCCAACTGAGTGTCTTTGCAGAGTGAAATTAAAAATGCTGGCTCTTTTTGGCTGAGTGTTTCCCTGCTGCTATCTCTAGCTGAGCACAGCAAGCTCCACCACAGAGCTGACTTCAGCCCTTCCTCGGGCTCGAGGAACGTGAGCCTCAGCAGCATAGGATTCACAGAATTGTAGAGGTTGGAAGGGACCTCTGGAGATCATCGAGGCCAACTCTATGCTAAAGCAGGTTCCCTACAGTAGGTTGCACAGGAAAGCATCTAGGTGGGTTTCGAATATCTCCAGAGGAGGAGACTCCAGCACCTCTCTGAGCAGCCTGTGCTCTGTCATCCTCATTTGTCTCAGGTTCATATGGAACTTCCTGTGCTCCAATGTGTGCCCACTGCCCCTCCTTCTGTTGCTGGGCACTGCTGAAAAGAGCGTAGCCCCATCCACGTGACTCTCACCTTTTAGATATGTATAGGCATTGCTAAGATCCCTTCTCAGCCTTCTCTTCTTTAGGTTGAACAGCCCCAGGTCTCTCAGCCTTTCCTCATACAGGAGATGCTCCAGGCCCCTCATCATCTCTTTGGCCCTCTGCTGGGCTCTCTCCAGAAATTCTGTCCTTCTTGAACTGAGGAGCCCAGAACTGGACACAGCACTCCAGATGTGGCCTCACCAGGGCAGAGGAGAGGGCGAGGATCACCTCCCTTGACCTGCTGGCCATGCTCCTTTTAATGCACCCCAGGATACCACTGACCTTGACCACAAGGGCACACTGCTGGCTCACAGCCACCCTGCTGCCCGCCGGGACCCCCAGCTCCTTCTCTGCAGAGCTCCTTTCCAGCAGGTCAGCCCCTAACCTGTACTGATGCGTGTGGTTATTCCTCCCCAGATGTAGGACCCCACACTTGCCCATGTTGAACCTCATCAGGTTCCTCTCCACCCAACTCTCCAGCTTGTCCAGGTCTTGCTGAATGGCACCACAGCCTTCTGGCATGTCAGCCGCTCCTCCTAGCTTCATACAATCAGCACACTTGCTGACGGTGCATTCTATCCCCTCCTCCAGGTCACTGATAAAGATCATAGAATCAAAGAATTGCTCAGGTTGGAAAAGACTTTAAAGATCATCAAGTCCAACCGCAACCTGATCATACTACCCTAATTCTAACAACCCTCCACTAAATCATGTCCCTGAGATGTCTGCTCCCTGAGTTTAATACTGAATTGATACGAAGACTGCAAGTCACAACATGTTAAAGGACACCCATGCAGTTTGGAGGTGTTCCTTTGAATATTCAAGGGGATCTGGGACAATCTAACTTGGTTCCTAGCTGCTTACATTTGCATCATTGCGCAGAGGGACGCTCGCGGCTGCTCTCTTCAGGTCATTACTCAAAAGCCGGCGGGCTTCCCGCCCGCAGACTCCCCCTACAAGACGCCCTCACACTGCGGTTAAACAGCACCAAACCCGTCGGCTCGCACCGCCGCTCAATTTGCTTTACTTAAAGCCCCACCACGCGGCGTGATCGCTCCCACACCGCTCGCTGTTCTACGAGCACACCCGCCTCCTTCATCCACGCAGAGCCGCCGGGCCCGACACACCCGACCCCTCGGGGGCCGAGTCCCACTGCCCTGCAGCCCCGAGGCGCTCAGCTTCCCCCTTTGAGCGCCCCATCCCGCCCGACCGCCGCGGCGCACCCCGCCCTCAGTACCGCCCCGCGAGGCGGACCCACCGTTCCGTACTCGCGCGCCCACAACCACCCTTCCCCTCACCCGCGCCACGCCATTGGCTGCCGGGTCGGGTGGCGGTGGCGCATGCGCCGCGGCGCGAGTTGGAACTCGGCGAGCTGGCGCGGCGAGGGGGGTTGTACCGGCCGCGGGCGTCGTTACTTGCTGTGCTCGTTTGTTGCCGTTTCTTCGCGTCATCTTGCGTCTGAAATGGCGAGTAAGGAAGGTAGGAGATCCCCTCCCGTCCCTTCTCGGTAGGGCTGAGATACCTGTGTGGAGAGGAGGGCGGCGGGGCTTCATTCCCTCCCTCCCTCCCTCCCTGAGGATGCTCTGGGACCCCACTCTGAGCCCTGGCCCCGACTCTCCCCCAGTGCTGGAGGACGCGGTGGAAGAGCGTGTCATAAGTGAGGAGTACAAGATCTGGAAGAAGAACACCCCCTTCTTGTACGACCTGGTGATGACACACGCGCTGGAGTGGCCCAGCCTCACGGTGCAGTGGCTGCCCGATGTGAGCAGGTGAGGGAATGATGCATTCCTGGAAGGTAGCGGTGGGCAGAGGGCTCAACAGCTCCTTTGCCTGGCTGTATGCTGTGATGGCACCTTCTGCTAGCCTGTCTCGGTTCGTTCTGCTCCATCTGTCTCAGTTAACCACCTCGGAAAGTCACTCAAAGCACCCGAGGCTGCAGTGACTTGCCTTAGAATCACAGAATCATTAAGGTTGGAAAAGTGCAGTAAGATCACCTCATCCAACCACCCGTCTCACCATGCCCGCTATCCACGTCCCTCACATGGTTCTTGAACACTTCCAAGGACAGTGACCCCACCACCTCCCTGGGCAGCCCGTGCCAACGTCTCACCACTCTTTCTGAGAAGAAATGTTTCCTAATACCCAACCTGAACCTCCCTGGTGCAACCTGAGGCCATTCCCTCTCATCCAATTGCTGTTACCTGGGAGAAGAGGCCAACCCCCACCTCACCATTATCTCCTTTCAGGTGTTATAGCTCAGTAAGGTCTCCCCTGAGCCTACTTCAGACTGAACAATCCTGGAACTCCCCTTTGTAAGTGTGTGACAGTTTGTTTCACTTACAACACTCCAAGCCCTTTGGGTATGCAGGAGTTTTGAGAAGAAACACTCATGTTGACTTGAGGTGTGAGGAGAGAAATCTTCGGCATTGTATTGAAGCGTGTTCTAATGCGCATGCTCTTACTGTCTTCTCTAGTGAATTCTCATCAGAAAAAGAAATGTGCTACAGTAACTTCTTGAATGCTGTTTTTCTTGATGTGTGCTACAAATTGCTCTTCTGTGGAAGCTATCTTGTCTGTATCTTTATTCTTTTGTTACAAGATTGAACTTAAATGGATATTGTTCTTGTAAGACTGACACTTAATGTCCTGGTTTGTCCCTGGCTCACCCTTGGCTTCAGGTAATTTGATCTTCCCATTCTTCTACCTGTCTCTGAAAGTGTACATTCACTAGTCCATTCCTTAGAGAATTTTGGAGATGGGACTGCATTCTGTTCGTGTGTCAGCTAGTATAGATTCTAAATGGTCGGAGTAACCATTCAGGACTCCATCAAGATAATGGACAAGGACCACTTCCCTTGTGGTGTTGTGAGCTGGATACAGCTAGATTTTAAGGTATATTACACACAGAGTTCATGCAGTAATCCCAGGTTGGTTACTTTCCTCTCAAAAATTCCACCTTACATACAAAATGCTATACTTGGTGGCTAGGCAATCAGTTGTGTACTAGACTGTTTGGAAAGGGTGTTGAGAGACGTGAACTAACTAATGATGGCACAGAGAAAATGGAGTGGGGACTTCAGGGCGTGGAGCCCTTGTGAGGAACACTTCTGCTTGCCTCGTATTTTGCAGATTGACTTAATGTTCAGTTTAGAACCTGGTATTTGCAGTTATCGAGTGTCAAAATCTGTAAACCATTTAAGGCAAGGACAGTCTTTTTGTGTGGCACCTGGCATGATGGGACACCTGTTCCTGATGCAAGTAAGTGTGTGTGCATTGTGTGTATGTTTTCTTTCACCCTCAAAATACGTGATGATGCCTTGGAAGTGGAGTAAATAATACCTACAGTGATTTATGATTGCCCCAGTCACACCTGTTTGCTTAGACTCAGATAACCTGAGTAGTTTTTGGTGTTTTTTTTTTTCTTGCTTTATAGAATGTAGAAGCTGCGTGTTTTTGACTGTTCAAATTTTATCCTTTCAGAGATGAATGACACTGCCCCTTCAGCCTTTTACCTGTTACTAAGTGTTGTGTTTAACTGCCAGAAGAGGAATTTGATTCTAGTTAGGTAGGATTTGTGCAGAGTTTTAAAACGAGCTTCTGAATACTCTAGTAAAATAGTAAACAGTAAACACTTATAAGAGAAGGTTGCAGTTTTTCTTAGTAGTGTAGAACATAGATTTGATTGTTATTAGCATCAATATCGTGCAACTACTAGGAGGATTAAAGATTGAAGTAGGTATTTGTATCACTCTGTAGCTACTGTGCAAACTTCAACTGTTGCATTCAAGCAGTAGTGGCAGTGTTTACTGGCTTTTATTGTCACTCTAGCCTTGCTGGTTGTATCACTGGATTGCGTATGTTAGAGTCTAGTTCACTCTATTGCACAAGTCTCTTGTGATAAAGGATCTCTTAAGCTAGTCTTTTTCTTTTTTCCACTCCCTTAAGAAGTTTGGATCTATTGTTGTATCAATTGTTGTGTTGTATCAAACTTCTAGAACTGAGCATGCCTTTTACTGCATTAATTTTATTATTCTAAACAGGCCAGAGGGAAAGGATTATGCTCTACACTGGCTGGTTTTGGGAACACACACCTCTGATGAACAGAACCACCTGGTTGTTGCAAGAGTCCAGATACCCAATGATGATCAGTTTGATACTTCCCAGTCTGACAGTGAGAAAGGAGGTGGGCAATGCATGCATTCTTCAGTTATGTGTTAGCTGTAGCATCAGTAAGCGTTCTGTCTAATGGTACTGTAACTTTATTAAAAGCTGGCAGGTACTTATCAGTTCACACTAATTCCGTATCATTAGTAGCAACTAAAAAAAGTACTCAAAACTTGTAATGTTGGAAGAAACTTTATGATATGCAATCGCTCTTGGCATTTCTGACAGATCTGTTAGTTGTGATGAAAGCTGATATACAGCTCTCAGATAGGGATTAGAGCTCTGAAAGAGCTTGTCTGATAAATGAGTCAGCGTACTTACAGTATTAATATTGTGCCGTGTGATTCTTAACTTTCATAGGCTTTATTGCATTGTTATTTTAAGATGCTTACTATGGTTTCTTGGAGTGGGGGAGAAACACAAAGTGCTGTTTAATGTCAACTATTCTAAATGGATTATCAACTGACCCTCTTCTGTCAAATGCAGAGTTTGGTGGGTTTGGATCCGTGACTGGCAAAATTGAAACCGAAATTAAAATTAACCATGAAGGTGAAGTGAACCGCGCTCGTTACATGCCGCAGAACCCGTGCATCATTGCTACTAAAACCCCTTCTGCTGACGTGTTGGTATTTGACTACACCAAACATCCTTCAAAACCGGGTGGGTCAGGCTACTTGAAGCTAAGCAAAATGCTTCTGTTGCTGGGTTAAACTTGTATTTAGCTATAACTGGGATGGTAGGTAGTAAACTCTGGATAAGGCAGCACAGATCTTTAACTGGTCATGCTTAACCATTCATCAGTCTCCTCTGAGACTGATTAATAAGAGAGATTAATAAGAGAAGCAGCACTCTACTAGGAAGCTGATGCATAAAATATGATTATTGCAACAGAAACAAAGTTCTTAAGTAATAAAGGTGTTCTCATGGATGATGTGCAAGGTGAAGATAAATAAAAGGAATTTCTTCTCTTTCAGATCCAAGTGGAGAGTGTAATCCGGATCTTAGATTAAAAGGGCACCAGAAAGAAGGCTATGGTTTGTCGTGGAACTCAAATTTGAAGGGACATCTTCTCAGTGCATCAGATGATCATGTAAAAAACACATCCCTTTTTTTATCCTTAAAAAAATGAAAGATGGCAATAGACAATTAGGGAAGAACAGGATGAGTGTAGCTTTATATTGCTATGTGGAGAAGCTATAACGTTGTATTACGGAGTGTTATGTTGGTTGACTTTCGACTGTAATTGGCAACCAGTTCTTTGTAATTTTCTGGGTGAAGTAAGAGCAGAATGTTCTCACTGCTGAAAGAAATTGGAGTACCCTTTAAACTGGCTTGGGTTCGAGGCCATATATTAGTAAGACTGTCAATGATCAACTGAACTAATAGCCAACAAATTTCTTTGAGCTTTATAAGTGAAACACGATATACTGAAATAGGGATGTTTTATTAAATTGCTATCGTGGCTTTAGAATGATCTTTGGGCCCTGAATTTGCAGAAAACTCGTTAGTAACTCAGTTGACTTATCGCTTACAATAGAACATGGTTCTTATTTACAGACTGTGTGTTTATGGGATATAAGTGCTGGACCAAAAGAAGGCAAAATTGTTGATGCAAAAGCAATCTTTACTGGGCACTCTGCAGTAGTAGAAGATGTGGCATGGCATCTGCTTCATGAGTCTCTGTTTGGATCTGTGGCTGATGATCAGAAGCTTATGATGTAAGTTAGAGTAGTGCTTGATGGATAGTGCTGCTGTGTGCTGTCAGTGGACCAGTCCAAAGCACTTGAAATGTTGTTAAGAAACACACGAGATTTCTGGGATAGTCTAATATAGCTCTCCAGTGCAATCAGTTGTAATAATGCTGCAGAAGCTCTGAAATCTGCATGTCAAGTAGTGTGTTCTCATCATGTGAAAGTAACTTGTAATTAATATGTACATCAGGTTCCCGATGTAAACTGCCTACGTATAGTAGACAAAAGCCCTAGGAGGATTTGGGATTAAAAACTGTAGATTCAGACTAGTTTTAGTAATACAGTGGTCTCTTAACATGTACTGTAGTTAATAATAATAACTTCCCATGAAAACTTATGCTTGTTCTCTTCCACTTTCTCCTCCCTGCTTCCCCCAAACCCTTCATTGCAACAGCTGGGACACGAGATCTAATTCTACATCCAAGCCAAGTCATTCTGTAGAGGCTCATACAGCTGAGGTCAACTGTCTGTCCTTCAATCCATACAGCGAGTTCATTTTAGCAACTGGTTCGGCTGACAAGGTTCTTACTCGTGTTTACCTTAAATTTGCACATATTCTTAAATGATAACTCTAAAGCCATTATAGTAATAATGTCTTTTTCTTCTCCCAGACAGTCGCTCTATGGGATCTTCGAAACTTAAAATTGAAACTTCATTCTTTTGAGTCTCATAAGGATGAAATTTTTCAGGTGGGAAACTTTTCACGCAAGCTGTAACAAAAACTAGATGAGTAGTGACTTGGACAAGGCTTGGGTTTTTGTATGGTGGCTAACCACAACAAATAAGTTTGTTAAAAATAGGTACTGAATTGTGGTTCCATTAGTAAGAGTTAGTACTGCATAGTTTCTTTCCACGCTTGACAACTTACTGCTGAAAAGATACTGGGAGCCTGCAGCCACCCTCAGTAAAGCTAGAAGTTGTCTCTACAGCATCTTACCTTGAAGAGAACTTGAGTTCATATCTAATATTGTGAGCTCAGCCTTTTTAGTAGTGTCCAAGCAACAGGCAATTAAATTCATGATATGTTAAATCTGCTGCGCTGAAATGTTGTTGGCTCTTCAGTTTGAGAAGTTGTATGACTTTAAAGCAAGAGTTTGAGTTATAGGGTGACTGTTGTGCTGGAATAAACTAATTTATTTTGTCTAATTGTTGAGAACTGCTGGTCAGGTGACAGTCATTCAATATACGCCTTAGAAATGAGTAGTTGTGCTCCAGTCAGATTATTTTCTTTCATAGGTTCACTGGTCTCCTCATAATGAAACAATCCTCGCTTCAAGCGGTACTGATCGTCGGCTTAATGTGTGGGATCTAAGGTGAAGAAGAATTCTTTTCATTTACTGTGGACATATATGCTGAAGAAGCAGCTGCAGATTTGCCTCATGTGTACAGTTCTCCAGCCTTTCTTGCTTAGCTCAGACCTGGTCGTTTAGTTATACAGTAGAAGCAGCACAACATTTCTAATGTTACTTTCCTCTGAGATCTTACTGCAGACAAAGTTTTTCGCTGCGTTTAGTAATTACTGATTTTTGCCTCAGTGAGCTTCACAAGTTGGATTTTATTTCAGTTGCAATAAGGCAAACGATGTTTTATGCCTGAGGCTTGTAATTTTTCGACAGTGAGGGAAACCAGAAGCGTTAGCAAATTCTTGAAACAAAGGCTAGGAGCTGGTAACTTCAATTGACAGTGTTTGGAGTTTTGCTTGTTAATAAAAGGTCTAAACTACTTTCTTACAGTAAAATTGGAGAAGAGCAGTCTGCAGAGGATGCAGAAGATGGGCCTCCTGAACTCCTGGTATGCTTTTCTCCTTGTTACAACCTGCTGGCGTGGCAGCCTGTATGGCAGTATGATGCCTTATGACTGTGCTCCTAAAAGTGCAGCAGTTCTTAAACCTTCACACTTACCTCGCTTTTAATCCATGGTTCTAACTTGCAATAGGCTTCCTCTGCTCAGTTCTAAAGACAGCAGTTTTTCACAGCTGTACTAGACATGATTTACACATTTTCATTTTTGACCACACTTGGCCACGTGCTTGTCAGTACTGATCTATAACTAGAAGCATGTCAAACCACCGCCTCTAGTTGTCTCTTCTCTTAGACAGAAGAGGTCCTGTGTAGGTTCAGAACCTTACTGGTGCAGAAAGTCTGAAGCTTAGGTTTTGTTTTATTTCCTCAAAAAATAAGCTAAAAATGCTTGTTGCTTGTTTTTTCAATTTGCTTTGTAAACTCTACGTGTGCTCATGTGATTAGATGAGAAAATTGATATAAAATGTGACAGTCTTACATAACCCAACCTTGCATGAAGGAGCACGGTTTCAAGGATGTCGCTTGGTTATTGCTATTAGTAAATTGCTATTGCTATTAGACTGTTGTTTTCAGCCCTGTCTCAGGGATTGCTTCCATGTCCATATGTGATGAATTGAAGGTGTTGTTTTATTTTACCTTCTTTGCATCTGTATTGTGAATCTCTAGTAGCGACCTTTTGCTTCCGTAGTTATTCCCAAGTTAAATTAGGCTGATCTCAGGTTTTTAATAGAGACAAAATGACTTTCTGAAGCTTGTGGTCCTTGGTTTTGTTTTTTTTTTGGTTGCTTTTCTTTAACAGTTTATTCATGGAGGACACACTGCCAAAATTTCAGACTTCAGCTGGAATCCTAATGAGCCTTGGGTCATCTGTTCTGTATCAGAGGACAACATAATGCAGATATGGCAAATGGTGAGTGTCAAAACAACTCATGAGTTGCTCTGAAGCTTGTCACATTACTGAAACTGGAATGGCTTGTTCTCCTTAAGACAGCTTGCATCTTTGGCGACTGATAGCAACTCTCCAGTTAGTTCATATTATTTTAAATTACAAGATAATCGATCAAACTCCTATAAATACTGAAGAAAACACTTTACAGTAACATAAATCCTATTTTTAATCGAGGAAAAAGTTAAACAGCCTTAAATTGATGTCAGAGGTCAACCTTTTAGTTTTAATACTTGTTCTTCAACTTGATTTGTGTGCTTGGGCTGAAGTTGGAATATGCCCAGAAAACAATACGCTCATATTAAGGAATTCAGTGGCTAAAACTTATCCTACCAAACTAAAAGAATGTGGGAGAGCAAATGCTGAAGTGTAACCACTGTGTGCGTGTTCCTGAGTTTGGCTGCTCTTCAAGAAAAGGCAGGGAGAGGTTCCCCTTAAGATAGGGGTGATCTCTGCCTATGTGTTACCATGTTGGGTTTTGTTTTTTTGTAGTAGTGTAGTAGTTGGCTTAAAAATGATTGTCTACCACTTGTAACATAACGTTTTGTCTTTAGGCAGAAAACATTTACAATGATGAAGAACCAGATATAGCAGCAGCAGAACTGGAAGGTCAAGGAACGTAACTCCTCTTCCTTGAGGCAATGCGATACTGGATGTGACATAGTAATATAATTTGACTACTGTATAAACACATTAAGGAAAAAAGGCATCGCATCAAAACAAGAACGTTATTAATTGGGCACAAAAAGTTTTGTATAGTCAAGTTGTTATGGGATACCCATGGTTATTTGCGGACTTTGAGCTATTGTATACTGCACAGCAGTTACTTTCTAGGGAAAATAGGAATGACTGAATACCTGCCTCTATTTCTAATCAAACTCAGTGGGTTCCTGTAAATCATTAAGTCCTCATTTTTCCTGCAATGAAAGTGGGGAGGCGAAGAAAAAAAGAAGAAACTTTTATTAATATGTAAAAAGAGCTTTTCACTTTTACGTAACACTTTTGGCTTAGCTTTGCATAAATAAAATCTATTTGCTAGAATATTTGTTTGATTGTTGTCCGTTGATTTAAGGTGAATGCAACATGGAATGAGAGTCGTGAAGGTTGGAAAAGACCTCCCTGAGCAAAGGAGGGTGCACTTCCTGATGAAGGAAGTGTAGTACTTGAAGGTTTTCATGATGTAGGGTCTAGGAATTCATGCTTCATAGGTTGAGCCCTCCTGGGGTTTAATTCTTACTTAAACGTATGTCAGGCAGTTGTCTAAAATACAGAAACATGTGAAGGAGGCTGACAGGACTTTAGCCTGCTGCTGGGAAATAGCAGCTAATTTAACAAGTTTTCTCTCTTCTGTTCTTCCTTTTCTCTCCTCCGTAATGCTGTGAGGGAGAGCAAGTAAGCAGCTGTGTGGGTGCTTAAGCTGCTGGCCAAGGTCAACCCACCACTCAGCCATTCACTTACAAAAAGCTGCCATTTAAGGTGAACGTTCACATTTTTAAGGGGAGATTTGAACAGGAAGGAGTTTTGATACAACTTACTTATGGTGGTCTGCATGGGAATGCTGTAGCCTGGATGTTCCTCTATTTAGTAGCTTAATGTGTTCCTTTCTTACAAGCATCTGTACTTGGAAGAAAGAACATGGTTCAAGAGTTTGTTCCTCAGGATGATGCTCTTCTATCTACCACCATGAGCTAACTTCCTTCCAGCACGTGCTCTCCCAGGCATGTCTTTTGGTCATTACCTGCAGCAGGTTATCATCCACCTTCTGGTACGTAAGGGAATGGCATTCTTCAGCATTTACCTTGAGACCTGCTGGCTGCTCTGTGTCAGTGTGTGGTGCAGGAAGTGGAAGTGAACACGTTCTCTGAGTGTGGTTTTGATTTGACAGATAGATACTAGAGGGAGGCTGGGGGTGGCTGCTGTGAAAGTGAGCGGTGTAGCCTGACCCAGCCAGTACAGGGACCACGTTTCTGCCCCTGCTGCCAGGGTGACACCAGCTCCAGCCACATCTCGAGCTTCTCAGTGAGTCACACGTGATGGTAAAGAAGAACCCAGAGTCCAATATATTAAGCATACTTATTTACTTAATCTATACAGAATTGAGTAGATAAAATTTCAGATTCACATTAGTGAAAAATCTCTACAAAATGTTTTTGAAAAGCAAAACAAAGACTGCCTGTTCATTTATCATTTTTTCCTCATGAAAGCAGACATGGGTTGTAAAAATAAAGCAGTGTGTTTAGCACAAACTAGATTTCTGCATCACTTTTTTTCACAGTTATTTCCATCTACAGTCCAAAGAGGTAGATTTTCTGCAACACCTGAGAATTGAACTGTAACGTAACCAGGTGTAAGTATAATGAAAGGAAGGACAAAACATCAGCTACAGCCCTAACTTCCTTGTGTACGCATACACATAACTGGGTCTTGCATCACTGTAATGCAGCTTTTTCGCAGTTTAATCATGGTTTTGATGACCAGACATACATATTTCAGGCTACATCCATTTCCAGCCCTGATTAAACAGTCCATGGTAGTGGAAGAAAGGCGTTAACACGAGTTTACTTAAAACCCTACTGGAGCCAACTTGGCTGCAGACTGGCAGTGCAAGAGCCTGCTGTATGGCAGAGTGCTGAGCTCATCCCTTAATATAAATTGGTATGTTTTGTTTTAAAACAACACTCTTTAAGCAATGCATGAAAAGGTACTGACTGGCTTCAGGAAGCAAAATACAGCTCAACTTAGCCAAACGAAAAGTCAGTGCAATGGGGGTACATCACGGGTACGAAAAGGATATCCCTGTTTTAAAAGCCTTTACTCGGGGCATTCAGCTTCATTTACAGATTAAGTAGGTAACAAATATATTGCTGTTCTATACGTCTGTCGTGTCTCTAGAAGCCCTTTAAAGTATTCTTGCAGCAGGGTCCAAAATCCGCTCTTGCCTCCATATAGAACAAGCTCTATAGAAAGGATCGTTAAAAGATATAAATGCCCAAATAATAAACTGTAAAAATAGAAAACTGCACGTCCCACCTTGCCAAGGGTATGATGCATCAGATACAAAGGTTTTCACTTTCCCTCAGGAAAATCAATTCACGCTTAGTGTTTGCTGAAAACCAGTTTTTGCACCAACTATTGTTTAAACAGTTTGATTCTACAAAGCAAGTCATCGGAATCACAAGTCTGAAATACTTCTTTCCAGCATGTTGAAGCCTTACGGTCAGCATGATTAACGTTTCAAAGCTCTAACCTGCCCACTCACTGCTACCTTCTTTCATTCCTGTTGGGCCGGAAGCACAAAGCCTGCACACATCTACGACACCGCCAGCCTCCCGTTCGCTCCGCCAGGTAAGAAATGTCAGTTTCACACAGTTCCTCTCAGTGGTGTGAGCTACAACACATTTATCAGGCCTTACACAACCTCACTCTCTTTAAGAGACAGCTACATTATTTCAATGTACATCACTACAGAAAAAGGATCAGGAGCTCAGTGCAGCCCGAACATTCAAGTAATTTAGCCACTAAACTGTTAAGGGCAATGAGGGCGGGAAGCTCATTGAGATATGTGCTTGATTCAGAAACCCCCTCCCAAGTAAGTGCAAAGAACTTTAAGTACCAGAAAAGGCTACACATTTTCATCGTCCTTACAACAGCAACCCAAACTAGACGGTACATACACATGAACTAAAGTTAAGGGCAGCGCGTAATTATTTCACGCATTACCTTGCAAACGAAAGTGTTGGTCCTAGTTTCTCTCAGAAATATGGAGATATATATATATATATTTTAAAGGAAAAGCCTAAATGGCTGAAGCTCCACAAGGGAGCTTTGCTCGTGGCACGTTACCGTAACCATCTGAAGTACCAACCTTCCCAGATAACCTAACTGGGGAAGCACCCCGCCAACCGGTACGGCATCCAGGTTGAGAGTGCAAGATCTTCCATGTAAGCTTCAGGAGATGTACTCGAATGGACATGTTCAGTTACAACAGTATATGCTTACATACAGTGCATACACAGCTATTAAAACCCCTATATGGCGGAGGCTTGTGTCTTCTACACTTCAGGCAGTATATGTTTTTTTCACAGCTCTTCTGATAATCCGCAGAGATGCTTCCAGACAACACTGGATTTCTCTAGGCAGCATAATCTTATATGTTAGGGACGCACTGCAGCTAAGGGGGAAAGAACGAGACCAACTTCTGTGCAACAGGATACCCAACTGCAAAACCCCACTCCACCGCGTTGCTGTATGTTTTCTCACACATTTGAGTTAACCACGTTCACAGGTAGGGCAGACAGTCCAAAATAACCTTTACAACACAACCCTGAGAAGTCTGAAAAGAAGTTGTACACCCTGTTTCACCAGCTGCAAATTAACATTTTTCAAAGCTGTTTTGTTTTTTTCTCCCCATACCACAAAGTATATAAAACCCCTTAAATGTACATTTTACTGTATTCTGGACCTTTTCCATTCATTATGTATGAAAACATTCTAGAGGGGAAAGCTGACACTTTTACTGGCCATTAGACATCCTCATACAGACGAATTTAGGAAAAATGGTAATCTTTAGTATATCGAGTGGCAACTCAATGAACAAAACCAGAATGCCTTTCCTTAAAGCAAAAAAGTGACACGTTGTCACTGTTTCCCCCCTACCGATGTTCTATCTGCACAGTGACAGTGATTCGTGTTGCGGGGAGGAAATGCACATGCATCCTTTTATGGAAAAATATTTTCTTTTAAAAAATGAGGCAGATGTGCAACACAGTTGTGGAAAATTTATAGTTTAAGCTATTTAAAGCTGCTATGCAGCTTCCTGTACCACATAAGTCCAGTAGTTCTAAGAAAATACAGATATGGTAGAAAAAGTAAGAAAATTTTCACCACAAAACCAATAGTTACCACCAACAGAGAAAGTTATACACAAAATATATCTCTCAATACAGTGTTTACACTTCATTTTAGTCTACAGATTCAGTGCCAGGAACAGGACTTGTCGAGACAGTCTTTTCGGAACAACTCGCTGCGTGTGATTCAACGCTGGGCTGGATTCCTGCTTCTGTGTCAGTGGGACTTCCCAGCTCCTCATGGGAATTGAGCGTACAGGACTGCAACACCTGCACAGCTAAATCCACATCTGCTTCTCTGAGAGAAACTTGCTCCTTAAGGACTTCCACCTTCTCATTCAGCTCGTTCCTTTCTGTCTGAAGGGCCCTGCATAGCTTCTCCAAACGCTCCAGTTTTATCTGAAAGCCCTTGTATTCTTTATCTCTTACTGTTTTCTGAGGAACAGAAAACAAACAGAAGTTTTATGATGCAACTGATTTTGTTTTTTAAATTAATGAAAAGAATCATCATTATTTAATCCTGAAAATGTTACTCCATCCGATATGTCAAATCCTACATGAGAATACTTGACACTACACTTCAGATGGTTTTTCCAAGAGTGACAACAGATACCTCTCAAAACTTAACAAGAGCCATCTAACTACACAATGCTAACTGGGGGCTGAGTTATCAGCTAAGATGAAGTCCCACAGAGCTATCAATCAACCCAAATACTGATAACAATAGGAAAATATGGGAATGCAAGTGGGAAGCCAGGGAGGTGGTTGAGTCACCATCGCTGGATGTGTTTAAAAACCGTTTGGGTGATGTGCTCAGGAACATGATTTAGCAGAGGGCTGTTAAGAGTTAAGGTAGTATGGTTAGGTTGTGGTTGGACTCGATGATCTTTAGGGTCTTTTCCAACCTGAGCGATTCTATGATTAAATCTATGATTCAGCAGCAGAACCCAGGTCAGAAAGTACCATATATTCACAGCTCTCTAATTACCTCCTTAAAAGGAGGGAGAAAGATAACGTCCTATAGCAGAACCTATACAACAATTAGGGATATCCAACACAGCTCAGCAAGATTATATGTAACACATTTAAGATGGAATTCAGAAGTAAAGGAGAAAAACTAAGAACAGTATTCTTACATCTGTGTGAACACTTTGCTCCTCTCCTGCTTATTACTTAATGCAATTAAGTAATGGTACCTCATGACAGCAAACACAGCAGCAGTGCAGGAAAATAAATAATTCCTTACTTACAGATTATTTCCTTCAGGTGGATCTTACGTATTTAGAATGGATCTCCACTGCAGCACTGACTGAACTTTGTTCAGCATATTAAAATACTGTCAATTCACTCAACAAGCATGGTTTCATCGTACACAGTATCCAACCAATCATGGGCAAGGTGGGCAAAAGTGAGCAAGGAAAGATGACGCCCTAGTGGCTTGTGTGTGTGTGTGTGTGTGTGAAATGAAAAATTATTATCTAAATCCAAACTCATTTTCCACCATTTGTGGAGAATAGTACTGTATCATTACACAGCAGAAAACTTGGGAGACAATCCAAGAGGAGGCTACAGTTTCTTCTATCTATCAAATATTGAAACATATTAAGCTCTCTAGAACACAGACTGTAGTGTAGCCATATTGCTGCTTAAAAGATAGAAATAATTACCTCTTCAGCCATTTGCAGAAGAGCCTTGTTGTTGTTTTCCCATTTCGTACGCCACACTATAGTTTCTTTTTCCAGTTTCTTGATCTTCTTAGTCATCTACAAAAGAATACAAGACTTACTTCTGTGGCTTGTTTTGCAACACAGGTAGGTAGGGGTACACTAATAATTTGACTCTTCATAATGTTACTTTCAAAGTCTGGTTTGAGCAAATTATTTTATAGAAAAGTATTTCCGCACAAAAGTAACCCTACAGGTACCGAGCCTGCTTTCAAAGAAAACAAGACTGATTCCCTAAAAGGAAACAGATTACTAACCACCAAGAGCAACTAATGAAATTCCCAGTAAAAGAAGTCAAAAACATAAGCACAGCAGACCAAACCTGCACTGCATGTCTTTCATAAAACTGACACTGGGACTCAGCTACATCAAAAAACAACTCCACCACAGAACAACATTATTCATTTCTTTTTCATGATATGACAAATCCTTATCGCCATTTTAAAATCTATGTTAAGTCTCAAAATAACGCACATTTTCAGAAAGTGAATGCTATTTTGAGATCTACAATGCATAGTACTAACATAGTACTAATATAGTACTAACTTAATGGCTTCAAGCTGCGCCAGGGAAGGTTCAGGCTGGATGTTAGGAAATACTACTTCTCTGAAAGGGTGGTCAGGCACTGGAATGGGCTGCCCAGAGAGGTGGTGGAGTCATCGACCCTGGAGGTGTTCAAAGAACGTTTGGATGTTGTGTTGAGGGACATGGTTTAGTGAGAACCATTGGTGATGGGTGAATGGTTGGACTGGATGATCCTGTGGGTCTTTTCCAACCTTAGTGATTCTATGATTCTATGATAACAGCATGCGTTTTTATATTATTCTGATACCCTAGGTAATCCTATAAATACCTTCTCCATTTCTTGCCTGAAGGTTGTAAACAGTTCATTACTTTTTGCCATGGTAGTCTGGAATTCCTCAAATTTATCCATGTAAAGAGAAAGCTGTTGGTAAAAGGGCAGGAACATTAATCTGAACAGCTGCATGCAAATACAGAAATATTCATTAAGGTACAAGGGAAAATTAACACAGAAGATGATTTTGTTATTTATTTATTTAAAAACTCTCTCTCATGCTACCCTTTTCTTCTGAGGAATATGCAGAGCCTGTTTAAAAATATGCCATTCAAATTATACATGAGAGTGATGTATGTTCATATAACAATAATATTCTAAAGAAAGGGATATCGTATTTAATTATATGTTCCAAGTCACTGTATTTAGTCATTGCCAAAAAATTTGCTTCCCCACTGAGAAAAATCCCAAGAAACCCAACCTATGGACTTCAATATAGTGGAAATTCAGCACATGGTAAGCAAAATTAAGCTCAGAAAAGACCTACCGTTCCACTTTAACCAGCCAAAGCTAACAACTAAGGCTGGGACAAAATAAACATGACTGAACCCAGAATTCAAGATATTTATTCATAACCTACAAAATCCAGCCATTGAGCAAAAATTATGGGAAGTGGATATTGACAAGGCATTCATTCAATCATGAAAAGCCCTAGTTTAATAACTGAAGAGCATTAATATTCAGTTATAGAAATACTTCTTGCCCTGCACCACAAGGTCAGTCATCAGGACCAGCAAAATATGTTAATTAGCATAATTTTTCCCAAAAGGTTTTAACATGAAGCATAAAGCAAAAAATGCACTGTTACGAGCATGTAATTTGATGTTTGGTGAATACAGAAGTTCCAAATGCCAAGACATTTACTAGCAGCTTTTTATCTCAAGTGTAAGAACTGAGATAACTGGTTGCATCAGGGGTTGTATGACCATAACATTCAGGGCACACATACTATATTTTCCTCAAAAAGAGGAAAAATTCATAAAAGAAGGGTCTCACTTTTGACCTGCGGATTATGACCCTATGCCTTTAATGTAACTGAACTTCCTAGCTCATCTAATTCTACAACATCTGCTGACCACAGAAAGCCACAAGTACACCCACTGTTACTATAAAAAAGCAAAAAAAAAAAAGAAGGCAGTGGGATTTTAAATAGAAGGTAACTTATTTGCAGATAAAACAAAATACTACATTGAAAGAAAACTATTTGGGACAAACAGCAAAAAAACAAACAAACATTGAGGTCCAGATTCCTCTAAGCAAGGCCAATTCCAGTGGAGATATGCACGTATATTTTAACTACACACATACATACACTTCAAATCTAACTGCTTGGAAAAAAAAACAGGTAGAATACAGGGAAAAAAATGGTCATGAAACAGCTTGCCAGAAGACTTAATAGAGAACTGGAAAGTGAAGCAATAAGAGGCCTACAGTGAAAGGCCTATCTGCTGCTTCTCAGATGCTGCAATTTTAGCTGAACCTACCACTTCCCCTTGCCTTGTGGGCTGAACTCAAATGTAGCCAATGACTGCAAGTGATCCAGAACAGTAACACAAAAACCTGTGGCCCATCTCTCCACTCTCAGCAAGTAAACAACTGAAGACAGTGTTTTCTGTGCAGGCTCAGCTTTAGGTTAAAAACTCTGAATAACTACAAGGATAAACAAAACAATTCTTGCTTCCATTGCCCCACAACAGCATGGAATGGAAACAGTAAAGGACAAATCTTAAAGCCTACATGGGTAAAAATCCATGCCCAACTCTATATGAAGAGTCACAAGGGTCTCTCTGGACCTGAAAAACTAGAGAAATGATAAGATACCCTTGGAAGAGAACAGCTTCAAAACAGGCAAAGAACAGTAAATAACCACAAAGAATACGTTGCATTATACTGCTGTTGATTTAAAAGAACACCAACTCCAGCATTTTATTGTTTAGCCTCTAGTACTCTCCAAAGGCATTCAGCAGCAACCAGTGAATGTCAAATCTCTGCAGTTTACGCTTTGTAATACGCTACTGAGAAGTTGCCTGATAAAAATAAAATTTAGCATTTTATTAAAACACCAAGGATTTTTCACACAAAAAACCAACACTGTAGCTGCTGAATGATAAGATGCTTTTTTTTTCCCCACGAGTTGTGTTACATTTCACTACAGTCATAAACCTCTCAATATTTTTGTTTTGGAAAACCTGTTACTGAAGAGTATTCCATTTTTAAAAGTACCTGCTGCTTCAGTTGTGCTTCCTGTTGCTTCATCTGCTCACATTTGTGTCTGGACTCAGTAGCTTCTTTTAGCAGCTAAAAAAGGCAAGAGAAAAAAAGCGCATACGGAAAATATTTGTAAGAATAGCTTAAAGAACTTCATATATGATGAAAATGAACAGAGATTAATATCATCTAAGGGCCATTCAACGACATTTCCTCACATGTGCACTTTTCTTTACTGTTGTTTTGTGGGGTTTTTTTGGTTCTTTAATTATTACCATACCTCAATATATATACCACTTAAAGCATGTGCTGGCATACAGAAACTATTTCACAGAGACTTTTTTAGATAACATCACAATACAATTTATGTTTCTATCCTGCTACCAAGATTGATCTGCTAAAATTATACAAGTACTTCATTAATGATCTATACGTAACTTATACCTCTTTTTAAACTTCTGTAATTTATTTTTCACCTCCACTTCTCCAGGCATTAATACTACCTTTACAGATCAGTTCAAACCAATTTTGTGTCAATTTGAGAGCGTTTTGTGGACTTACCCTTACACTGATTTTCCATCAACTTCAGATTCCAAAGTTAATTTTTAATAGTATACAGTCTAACAGTAGATGATTGTTTTAAGATTGTCTAGGCAAAAGCCTTGCTTCTTTTGAAAGTTACAGCTCCATTAAAAGACAGCAACAAACTTGTAAGACTTGTTTTTAATTGAAAGCTAACTTATTGAAAGACTGCAAGGAAACTGGAGTCTGGAGGAGACTAATCCGGAGAAGAGGAAGCTCAGATGAGACCTCATTGCACTCTGCAACTTCCTTCCAAGGGAGGTTGTGATGAGGAGGGGTTTGGCCTCTTCTCCCAGGCAACAAACAGGACTCCAGGAAATGGCCACAAGTTGTGCCAGAGGAGATTTAGATTAGACATAAGGAAAAACTTTTTCTCTCAGAGGCCACTGGAATGGCCTGCCCAGGGAGGTGGTGGAGTCGCTGTCCCTGGCAGTGTTCAAGAGGCGTCTGGATGAGGAGCTGCGAGGTATGGTTTAGTGCTTGTGGTAGCAAGGGTAATGAGAGGACGGTTGGACTAGATGATCTTGTAGGTCCTTTCCAACCTTGTGATTCTAGGATTCTATGATAACTCCTAATTACCAATATTGAAGTGAAATATCAGGCATAGTTTCGGGGACAGATGCTCTGACAAGTATACATTTTACTCTGCTTTTGTTACACCCTATAGCATAAAAACCGAACTTACAACCACACGACAGTAAGGAATTCACTTACAAACTCTCTTTCCCGCTGATGTTTCTCCTCTGCTTCTTTAATAAGTTGGGTAGTTTGCTGGAGTTTGGCATCCACAAGTTGCTGCTGCAGTTCTTTATGCTTGAAAACTTTATCAATATGCTAAAGGAAAAAAATGCATTAGTCAAAGATAAACAGTACACAGGTCAACAAAGGTACACATGTGTACATGTATAGGGGAGAAGTTTTATGTGAAAGAAAAAGCTGCAAATGATGGTTTTAAAACGCATTTTTTCCCTCTGTCCCCTATAACTACACTTTTTTTTGTCTTTTATAGAAGCCTAAGTTAGAAGTAGACTTAATACTCATCAGAATCGTCACCACTTTGCACATTTTTAGATACGCTATAGCAGTCTTCTCTTTCTTATGAAGCTCTTAAATTACTTTGAACATTTCTTCACGGTGAAAGACTGTTTATGATGCACTCTGAACACAGAAACCACAGAAATGGCAGACAGTGAGCCAAACAACCACATCACTTTGCAAGGCAATGAAATAAAAAGAATATTCTTAAGTCATACATATGGCGGGTGTAAAGTAGTAGGGTTTTGGCCCCCTTGAAATAATTACTGAATCCATATAAAGAACTAACAGAATCCCACCAGAAGCACAACGTAAGTACCTCTTCTCGCAAGGCATACTGCTCAATGAGCTTTTTCAGTTTTTCCCCCAGCTCAATATTTTCCTGGCGGAGCTTGGCGTTATGTATATCATGCTGCTCCAGCTGAGCCTGAATTTCATTCAGAGTAATCTGGAAGTGTGCAGTTGCTTCTTTTCGCCTTTCCTCCTCTTCACGTGCTTGCTGGATGTTTTCTTCCTTTTATGAGAAATTATTAGAAAGTAATGATGTTCAAGCCAGACCGTGTACCTTTTCCATATTTTTTAGTCAGAAATGATGGCAGTAATTCACTTCTGTACAGTTTCAAGTTCTAAATTGTTAATATAAGCCGCAATTGTAATATTATACTGATCTATCCATATGAAGTATCTGGAAGTTCCAAAGCCTTTAGAGAACTTTGTTCTTATTTCTACTGGCACTTCGAGATACTGCATGAATACCTTCGCAAGAATAACAATTACTTAAAAGTTAAAAACAGAATTGACACTATAATGCAATTTCCTACGCTGACTACAGGTAAGAATCTCATGGCTCTTCCATTTCACTCCTAGCAACTGTATTCTGACATAATTAAGCCTTTTTTTTTCCTGACACATTGACATTTCATGCTGCTGTTATTTCAGTTGTGCTATTTTTTTCAGCAGTCATCACTACTGCTCCCAGAAATAAACATGACAAGACCACAGAGTGCAAGTAATATGACCTATCAACCAGTTTATAGAATAGTTCAAAGCCAGCTGAACTACCCTCACAGTCTTTACCTTAAAAATCAGGTACGCTTATGTCACATGCTATCTGACATATACAGATATAAATAATGTAAACATGGGATAAAGAAATAAGCGAAAAGCAACAGGCTATTTTTTAAGCAATTATCAGTAAGTGGGATTTTCACCACCATGCATCATAATTTATGTCAATAAACTAACCTTCAAAGTCTTGTTATGACGCTGAAGCTCCCGACAGAGAGATTCCAGTTTGTTGCGTGCCAAAATGGCCTTGCTATGTTCGCTCTGCAAGTGGACTTTCTCCTTCACAACTTGTGCTTGCTTTTTCTGCAGTATCTTCATTTGCTTTTGAACATTCCGGCTCTCTTCCAACTAACATTAGAGAGTGCATTTATGAAGTAAATATAGCCAAGATTATCTCTATGCATCTACAAAAGCAGACTGAACATGTAAACATTTCAGATGAAAGCCAGGAAATCAAATAATTTCATTGTTTGACCCCCTACCACTAATCTTAAAGAAACACCCAGCATCCTACAGACTACTCTAAGTACATAAGGACAGAAGAGGAAAATATACACATTCCAACTTGACAAACATTTGCCACTGAAGAACATGGACCACAGACCTATTGATAGTGGGCTATCAGCTCGTGTTCAACTACAGGGGCAGGACTAGCCCTGAGAAAGGAGGATGCAGCAGATACAATTAAAAGCCAGCTGAGACTGGCATTTCAGCAAGCCACAGTTCTTTCCACTCTTATCTGTAAATTACACACAACTGTTTATCCTGCATGTCTTGTTTTCACCATCAAAAAGAAGAAAATCATGAAACTGTGTTCTTGTCAGCAGGTGTTCCTACTGAAGCAAGAAGTAGTTGATAACATTTTGTAAAATGCTAAGTTACTTCAGAAAGGAACAGACACAGCCAGCAGCCCTGACACAAATCAAGTCAAACGTTATTAAAGCTGCATAGCCCAGGCTTTGCTGACTTACAAGATCTGTAGCCTCAACCACGTGAAACAAACTTTTGAAATCATTTTCTTTATACTATTTGGATGGTAGCTGACATTGCTAAACTTTGTATCATGGCAGACTTCAAAATCTACTCTACGAACATCCAGCAAATTGAAGAGTTTCTTGCAACAACACCTAGTCAAGAGCAAGTTCCATTTCATTTGATTTTTGGGCTCCCCAAGAAACCACATTATTTAGGGTATGACCTATTGTAAAGGTGGTAACAATATTAAGTGGAATACTGCTCCTTATCAGTGCCTCAGCCTCAGGACACCGCAGGAAGAGAAGGCTGGCATCCAGGAACATCACCATGATGGAAAACAATGATGGTTTTCTGAAAGAGCTCAAAATAATGCTAAAGCACAGAAGAAAGAATAAAGTTAAGGATCACCACGACAGCAGCAAATAAAATCTGTATTTCATCTAGTTTGGAGCAAAGTAACCTTAAGGAAATATTTTGATATGCAAATATAAAAAGCCTTTTTCTTGGTTGGACAGAAAAAAAAACACTTCAAGTGGCTCTACTGTCTGCATGCCTATGAAACTTCAGGCCTGTAAAAGTATGCCAGTTTGAGACATATCACCAAGGATGCAAACCTTCCTGCATCACAAACTGATCTTCTGATAGATTCCAAAATAGGAAAAAAAAATTGTGGAAGATCTTTTGCCAGGAGAGTGGCATTCCTACCTTTATTGTACAGTCCTTTTCATGAGACACCACTGAAAAACCTGACAGTGAGCTTTAAAGATGATGAATCTTTAAAAAAAGAAAACAAGCATTGTAGGTGCACTGTCATAAACTGTCAGTTCAAACCTCTGCTGGCATTAAATCTGACACCTATGCCAGTGGTTCACCACCACGATCACGAAGGAAAGAACGCATCTTAAAAGGAGCACAACCAAATCAAACTGAACCTAAGGGGAACAGAGCACTGCTAAATACGAACACTAAACTACTCTTATACTTGCATGAGCTCCCACCCAACTTCCCATGATGCTGAGAACTGCTAGGGAGAGCAACTGGCTCCCTAGGCTGGGGATTCTAACGATAGACTATGGATCCTCTCCTGGAAGAGGCAAAAAAAAAATCACAACGTGAACAGGTCTGTCCTGATGGCCAAGCTTCTTGAAGGAACTGATTATCATTTAGTCTAGCAGTTCCCCAATTAGTTTAACATCTTTCCTTCAACAAGAAAACTCAAAAAATAAAAATAGTGCGGACTGTTTTCTTTCAGAAGAATTATGGAACTCATCCTAACCTAGCTCCTCATGCAGGCCATCATCTCTGACTTGACATGAGAGCTGTTTGCTCAAATAGAAAAGGCACCACATGCACAAACAATTGCTTAAAAAATCCAACTCATTTACTGTATTTTCTCTCAATATCCTTGAGTTGTACTACAGAATTGTTATTGTTTCTCATTTAGAGGAAAGTGATTTCTTAGAGAAGTTGTTGGTTTTGAAGGAAATTCATTCTCATGAACAAGAACACACACGTGAGACCAAGAAAAAACTAAGCAAAAACATGTCAGACCTCCAAGGAGGACTACGGATTTGGAAAAAAAAAGAGCTAACCTACATGTATTCTTAAATAGTTATTGCTTCTGTGACTAGAAAGTTTACCTACTAACTCATTAGCAAAGTTCTGCATACATCATAAATCTCAAAAGAAAAAAAGATTACTTCAGAAGAGTTATGTCATGTTGTGCAGCCATTATTTCAGAAATGTTTCCACACATACTACACCTGACAACAAGAGAAGGCAAGCCTTGTGTTTTTTCAAGCTACTCAGCCATTTGCTTTTACTTTCATTTTGCAGCTACAAATATGGTGGGAAAAAAACATGCAGGTGTTATTTCCATTCTTGGTTGTCCACATCTCAAGGTGAACAAGTGCAGCATTTTTCATCTCCAGACACATTCTGGAAAGACAACTTACGACCCAACTTCCCCACCCAATTTTGTCATCAATTAATCTAGAGATTAAGTTGTTCTGTCTGTCATTTAGAGTGGGAATGCACCCTATGATCAGTAACTGAAGCTGCTCTCATGAAACCATGACGCACGTTCTGCCTTTTTGGTCTGTTACTGAAGAAATCTGTGTGTGTGATCACAGAGCAAAATTATACCTTCCAACTCTACCTTCAATCACTAAGGAGTTAAGCAAAACTGATTTTTTTCAGATCCCTAGCAAAGCATGTTCTTTCCCTTTATGCTAAAATGCAGACATAACCTAGGAAAATACTTACTTCCAAAAGAAAAATCTTTTCTGTTAATCCCAGTGTTATGATTCAGTACCAGATTGTCAAAAAGTTATAATCTAGTTTTTCTTTAGTTTTAGACAGCCTTGTAGAAGTGAAAAGACCAGACACAAGCTTTGCTGAAGCAATATTCGTGAGAAGCCTGTGTGTTCATTTCTGCCTGCCAACACCGTGAAACATTCAAAATCATTAACCATCCTGAATTAGAAGTTCTTGCATTCCACCGTTAACATTAACACATGAATAACTCTTGCTATCTTTACAAATTACTTACCAGATCAGCATACTTTTTGCACAAAGCTGCCAACTTTTCCTCTGGAGTAGAAAGAGTGTTCAAAGCTTGCATTAATAATAGTACTTCTTTTCCTATTAAAAGAAGGGAAGACAATCTTATTGAGGAAAAAAAAAAATTACCAGAAAAGCAGCTTGTCTTTAAAAGTAAAATATAGAAGCACGAGAAATTAGTGTGATTTAAGTTGTTCTCTGGTTTGATCGCTGCATAATGGGAAGTCATCACAGTACGAATCACTTTTCTTGACTATATGCCATTACACAACTTGGATAGAAAAAGCTACTTCAATCTTAAAACCACAAAAATATTTCTGTTTGACTTATAACAGGAAAGAAAAAGTTGAATTAATTTAGAAGGTTGAGGTTTAGCTCCTAAAAGATATTCACAAAAGTGCTTTAAATATGCTTTTGGAATTCAAATACCAGCAGTGAGAGCACTAAAGACTACAATCACAAATTTAAAAATTAATCCAACAACCAGGAAGTTAAAAAGCTAATTAGTAATGACAAAAATAAAGTGCTGTAAAAACAGCAATATTAGCAGAAGGACTCTTACATAGGAAAAAACAGTTCTTAATGCATAAGTAAAAGTATACATTCTGTTGTATTCTAAGTAGTTCTGGCTACAAAATAAAGATGAGACAGAACATACCTAAAGTTTTCTCTTTGTGCTTTTCGCTCTCTGTATCTTGTTGGCCATCAGGTGGATCAGTACGGGCTTCCTCTCTCCCAGGAGTCTCCTCACGAGACTCCTGAGAGCAGCACGTGGACCCCAGCAGCTTTCTGTTCTTTGTGATATACTCAGTTCCTTCCAACGTGTCCGTGTTTGCCAGGCCGTCACAGTTGGGCTGCGTGTGCTGTAACGCTGTGTTAGACAATTCATTGCACCTGCTGTTCATCAGCTGATCCTGGTTATTCATTCCCATCTCCTGGGATCCAGCTTCTTCCATTGCACCAACAACCAACTTCAGAAGCGAAAGGAAAAAGCAGAAATCAGCGGTCAAGCAGTGTATTTAAAATGGAAACTTCTACTTTCACATGGCATGGACAACAAAAAAAAAGAAGGAGCCCATTGTTACTCATGTTGATCTAGGTGATACTTATATATAAATAAACGTAAACAGAATAAGCCTAAAGAACAATGAAGAAAACAGCACAACAGTCCAAAATACTACTTTCTCTACTATGAAACGATTCCAGTACATTGTCACTGCAAAAATATTTACATGGAGATACGCTCGTGAAGCTCCAAAACAAATGTGATGTCATCTGGGTTATTAAATCACCCAAACTTAACTGAAAACATTTCTCCATAATACTTCTTAAAAGTGTATCTCACAAAATCAACACTAAGTATAGGAAATATTAAGTACATGAAAAATAGGATCTGGAAATTGAAATAAGGATGTATTGTGATTAAGTACAGCTTTATTACATACTAGGTTCAGAGAACTGAAAGACAGCAGTTTTAAAATAATTCAAGAGCTGTACCAAAAGAAAGGTCAAGAAATTCATAGAAACACATTTCTTCAAGGGTAAGAGCTTAACCTACTTCAATCAGACGTGACTGTCAACTTATGATTGGAGAGAACCTGTCTAACAAGAATGATAAACAGGACTAGGAGCACATACATTTTCAAAATACTGAAATTCACCCCCCATTAAACCATCCCCCAAAAATTTAAGAGGTACAGCTCAAGTAGTTACAGAAGCAGGTCTTGTTTACATGCAGAGTGATACTGTTTAAAAGCACAAATGAATTTCAGATTACGTTTCATTGTTAAAAATAATGTTAATGTCTAAAACCTGGAGTTGACACTGGGTTGTACATTCTGCACGGGTGGACCATCTTCCTGTTCAGAAGAAAGTAGCCAACATCAAAGGAACACAGCCAACGCTAATAATATACTTGGAGACACAGCTCAAATCCCATTTTCTTTAGCAGGCTTGGAAGTAATTAGAAATCATTAAACAAACATGCATTAATATTGTAAAAAAAAACATGCATGAGAGCTTAGTTGTTCCTACAATCAAAGCAAGTCCTCTACATTAGACCTTATCTCAAGGTAAATTCATTCTTGTGAAGACAGAATTAAAGCAATACATTTCAGGAAGGACAATGAGTTTTGCAAATGCAAATAATCTGTACAGACATGAAGAAGCAACTTTTGACCTATCAAAGATTTTCACTTTGCACTGCTCTCTAAAAGTGTAGAAAGCACCTGCTTTATGGACAAACACATTGCAGCTTTATCTTCCTTCAGTCATGCCAGACAATGCACTTGATGAAAGCTTCTGAAGGTAATGCATGGACAGAATTGCTGTAATAAATAATCCACCCCAACATTTTTCTTAGAGCTCTAAAACACATTCTTTCCTTAGATTGTCTTAAGCCATGAGACTTCCATTTGCATGGGAAAGGCTCACTACTCCATGTTTAGCAAATGAGAGCTTCTTCCCCAAAACAGTATGAGATATGAAACACGTATAGCTCATTCAAACTTTGTGAAATAAATTTTGTACAAATGGTTGAAAACAGAGCACAGGGCTTCTTTACGAAACACAATTTGTCCAGAAGCTGAATACAGAGTACTACAGGGCTCAAGTTACATTGGCAAAGCAGGAAAGTTCAGAGCATGAAACTGAGGCAGAACTGCAGTACCAACAACAGCTGAAATGTGCTGTTTCCCCATTATGCAGGATGCCGGCTTCTGGCTCAGATTCTTGACCCTCAGAAGCCTGGCAAGAAGTAGGGGAAGCCTGCCCCAATCTCAAGAGTTTCTGGGCAGAGGCAGCGTTTTCAGTCTTTCTTGAATTCATGAAGAGACCCAGGAGTTTCTTTTAGAAAGTGGAGCACAGAAGCGCCAGGCTCTCCAACAGGCAGCGGGTAGGCCTGGTTGGCTGCGGGCACACAGCGAGCAGCGACAGCACCCAGGCAGCGCTCCTAATTCCCCTCTTTCAGACCACCTCCCCGTTGTGCTGGCAGCAGCATTTGCGCAACTTGTTCTAACAAAGTTTATAGCCAGATCAGTCCCTCGGCCCAGTTCACTGCACAGCAATAGGCTGCTCTGCCAACTGCACAGAAGAGCTCGCGATGGCTGGAAATCAGCCAAGATGCGAGAGATGCTAAAAAAAGGTCGTCCTGATCACAGCCAGAGCGTGAGGAACTGAGCCAAAAATACCTCATCCTAACCACAGATGCGCAGGTACCACAGACTCCTGCAGTTCTGGAGCACTGTCAGCAAGGCGGCGTCCACAAGGAGCTATTTCATCCGTGAAAATTCCTCCTTTTCTGAGGAAAAGTGAAAAGCTACTGGCAGGGGCACATACGTGGCCAGGGACTGAGAAACACTCACTCCGCTAGCAAACTGCCACTGTACCTTACATATCCCTCCTTTCTGAGCTGGTGTTTATACACACGTTCCAAAGCATCTGACAGCTTTGCTGAGCGAACACCACCAACCTCATTAATTCAGCAGAGCTTTTACTAGAAGTCAAATTAGGTGTCAGTCCAATTCTTTACTGACAATAATAATTTCTCAACTCCGGGAGCTTCTCTATTCTTGGACAAAGAAAAAAAAACACAAGGAATTTCAGAACATCAGATTCATTCTCCCAAAACTAGCAGAGAAGGCAGCAGTCACCCATCAGAAAACTGAGGATCAAGATTTGCGTGCACATGCCCTGTACATTTCAAATAGACTTCAAAATAATAGCACTACATTTCCAGTAGTGGAAGAAAACAATTGTTGAGCTTTTCAACCTTCTCTTGGTTTCTCGGTTTCCAAATGAATGTGGAACAAATTGAAACTTACTGACAAGCAAGCAAGCTCCATCCAAAACTAAAGCACAACATGGCAGGAGACCATTTTGGTATTAATATTCAATTTTCTTGGCTTAAATATAATTAGAAACTGGTGATCATGGGCTAGAATAGGTTAGAGAAAGGTCTCTAGCAGCAATACCAACAACTTGATTGATTACATACAACAGTAACTAAAAAACAAGTTCAAATCCCATCAAATTGTCATCCATAAATCTCAGTAGAACGGAGAGCAACGGGGCAACACAGTCAAACTCTAATGCATTTAACCTAAATTAGAAAGTGTTTATTTTTCATTTTAAGCACTGAGGAGTCTATTACTGCCGACAGGTGCCACAAACACTAACAGCTAGATGACCTCCTGATAATGATTAACAACATTTTCACTTCAGCGTTGCAAGCTGTCACTTCAGACAGTAGATAACCAACATTTTGGCTTGCCTATGCCACGCTGAGAGAAGAGGAATTATCTTGGGCCACATATAAAATATATTATATAGCTCATGCATGTAAGTTAAAAAACTTATAATATTTTTTAATTAAAAGAGAGGGCAATGAAAACATAAGACTTGGGGGTTGGATACGCATGCTTTAGATGTTAAAAAGCACAACCAGCAGCAGCCTTTTTAAACTTTGCTCTTCAGACACAAACTACAGATAATTTCAGAATTTGGTTGAAGTAAACCAATAATAACTGCCATGTTGAGAATGTTATGTCTACACCGTATGAGTATTGCTGAAATTGTCCCTCTTACTGAAGGAATGGACGGAACAACCCAAACCGTTACCTTTTTCCCTCCAAAATTCATGCTAATCAGACGAGTGAACTTCTCAGTTTAACATTCCAGCCAGAACAGAGCACATCCAACAGCGCATTGTATAATAGTGCTGATTCAGTACTGACTGCATAAAAACAAAACAAAGCCACCCCACCAAAACCCAGCTACTGAAATTACTACTACGTTTTTAGCTGCTACCATGGTCACTCAGGTTTCAGCCAGCTTCCAAGCAGATTTAATGATACACGGATTATAATTTGACAGACCTGAGTAAGATAGTAACATACCTAAAAAGTCTTTCAGTAAGAGAAGAACATCCTGCACGGTGGACGCAGGACTTCATACTGTACTATCTCAAGAGTATTTACCAAAATTTAAAACTCCTCCATTACAAGTAAAATACCTGCTACATATGTAGCTGTAAATCCAGCTATTACAAGACACTGACATTTCAGAATAAGCACACCCATCTTTAAGCCATTTAAGACAGGGTCAAGCAGCTTGAGGATGCCCGCAGGAATATTATTCATAACAGCACTCCTGCTCAAAAAACCCCAAAGTTTCAGGTCAGTAGCCTGCTCTGTTCTCTCAACTCATGCCTTGATCAAACTAGTGCACACCAGAAAGACTCCACCTTGCTCTGCGCCTAAAAGGCGAGAGCACAAAGACAGGTACCCTACTTACAAAACCACCTATGATCACAAGGCATTAAGCCAGTGTTATTCCACATCAAATTCTATGTTGCCACTCCAGTAACATTCCCTACACAGAGCCTATCCTACCATGGCCAAACGTACCGTGGGCAGACCCTTTTCTGTTCCATTATCTACGAAGTGCCATGTTGTTCCATCTAAAAATACGCTGTGCATACTGTTGGGTACTAAACTACCGATATTCTGCATCTCTGTACCTCTTAATAACAGATCCTAATTAGTAGCTGTCACAACTTCCTGTTTCTCCTAAACGTTAGCAAAGCACCCTAAAAAAATAAACAACCAAAGCATTTCCTACATTCCCCATCGCAGTGGATGGTCCATACCGTAAGGAGGCCTTTACAACCTCTGCCTTCAGAGCCGTTAATGCTTTCCAAAGACATCCCAGAAGCTTCAGGAAGAACATATACACATAACCAATTGCATCAAAATCTTGTGCCAAGAAGTATGCCACTTTATCCTAAGGGTTTACACAGAGCACAACAAGTTTCAGGCTCCTGGCATCCCAGCAATTTACTTTTACTTGCTAACACACCAAAACTCGATTTGAAAACACACGTAATACATTTCTGCTCACTGCAGATACTCAAGACAACTTCACTTAACATAACTGTATTGTGCTAAAAATCAGCTTAAAGTCACTTCTGGTTGTAATTTTATTCCTTTTTTTTTTTTTCCTCTCGAAGACAAATTAGCTTTTTGGTATGCCACAAAATTGTAGCTCGAATTTTAGAGCATCACTTCATCCACTGGTCTAGCATCCAGTTGCTCGTGTGACCACAAGCCTAGTTTATTAAGTTTGCTTCTCTATGCCATACTTCTATATGCTGTGTTCGCTGACCTAAATAGCCATGCAGTTTAATTACAACTTTCTGAGAAAAGAAGACGGCCTCTGAGGCGGCTTCCCCTCTGACCTGAGATCTCAGCTGTGAGGTCATAAAGTCATTTCCAACAAGTACTTCACCCTGTCCTGTCATTACACTGGGAGTGATGCTCTCAGCACTCCTTTATCTGCTTTCAGAACATTGGACTGAGGCCTCCTCCTCAGCGTTACTCATCATCACTGCAAGGCAAGGTGTCCCAGCACAGCAAGAAGTACATTAAGAAACAACTGCCTGAACAACTATATTTTCTCTTCATAAATGTTAGAAGTATTATGTTACCAGTACTGTTGGCCTTACACTCAAGCCTTTAATATTGGCTCAGGCACTTACATTTTCTCATACTCCTGCTCAGGGTCCTTGTTTTGGTGCCCTTTCCATTCTTCCTGCATTTTCTCTCAGTGGCCTTGCCACACAGAACTCCTGCTTTCAAAAATAGCTTTTGTATTTCATAGAATCTTTAAGGTTGGAAAAAGACGTCTGAGGTCAGCAAGTTCAACCACCAACCCATCACACCATGCCCACTAACCATATCCCTCAGTATCACATCTACACATTTCTTGAACATCTCCAGGGATGGTGACTCCACCACCTCCCTGGGCAGCCTGTGCCACTGCCTCACCATTCTTTCTGAGAATAAACTCTTCCTTATATCCAACCTGACCCTCCCCTGGCACAGCTTGAGGCCATTCCCTCCTGTCCTATCGCTGTTACCTGGGAGAAGAGGCCGACCCCCACCTCACCACAACCTCCCTTCAGGCAGTTGCAGAGAGCAATAAGGTCTCCCCTGAGCCTCCTCCAAACTGAACAATCCCAGCTCCCTCAGCTGCTCCCCATAAGACTTGTGCTCCAGACCCCCCCATAGCTTTGTTGCCCTTCTCTGGGCACACTCCAGGGCCTCAATGTTGATTTATCACAAAAGAGGATTTGTATCTTTCCCTCCAGTGCTCTG
Organism: Pavo muticus; assembly: GCA_016647715.1. NCBI lineage: Eukaryota > Metazoa > Chordata > Aves > Galliformes > Phasianidae > Pavo > Pavo muticus. The sequence continues at coordinate 2,563,660 of JACDJE010000041.1, read as the reverse complement.
AAAGCACTCTTTTGGTAAAAAAGAAAATAACAACAAAACCCAAAAACATGAGAAAACACTTCCTGTAACTCTTGCAAAATTCTCACTGCTGGAACCCAAGGCCTAAATGGAAGCCATCAGTGCATTTACATGCAGGGCAAGCTGCTGTGCATGTCACCAGTGCTTTTTAATGCAAGGAACTAAGACAGGCGTTAATTTAAAAAATACTTAATACAGCGTGAATCACTTCCCACAGGGATGCTTCACTTCCTCCTTACTCTAAACTTAATTGTTTTGCTGTCAGCTGCCGAACGCTTCTGCAGAAAGCTGGTGGACAAGTTCTTAAGTCCTAAGAAAGCAGGGCACAAGGAGCCTACAAAGAAAGATGCTCCAAAAGGGGGAATACACCTGCAAGACACCGCCGGACGATTTTCAGTTCTTGAAAGATACTCGAAGTAGAAACTACCCGATACTCCCTGCTATGTTTCAAGGGGGTTGAGTCCTACTCCACACCACCGTGCGAATTAAGCGATGTTTCGATTTCTGATAACAGGGGCAGGACTAAGAACACTACCTGCCTCCTCGCGGACCAAAGCCGCACACCCCTTCCGAGCAGACCTCCAGGGAAGGGGCGGCGGGCAGACTCCCCGGCCGGTATCGGCACCGCCACGTGCTGCCAGCGGCCCCCGCGCGCGGGGAGGCAGCGCCCCGCCCCCGTCCGCGGAACAGCCGGGGGGGCGCCGAGAAACCCCGCCCCGCGAGCCCAGCGCGGCGCCCCCCGGGGAAGCGCGGCCTCCCGAGAGCGGCGCCGCGCCCCCACGGCCCGATCGCCGCGGAGCGCGGAGGCCGCGTGGGGCCAGAGAGCGAGGCGCCGCGAGCCGGCGGGGGCAGAATGGAGCGCTCCCCGCCGCGCCGCTCTCACCTCCGGGCTACCGCTGGCGCCCGCCACGACCTCCTCGCCGCCCCGGCCCTGACTGTGGCGCCGGCTCCGTCCCGCCGCGCCGCCACCACTGCTGCCTCCTCCCCGCGCTGCCTCCGCTCCGCGCGTCGCCATGATGTGACGGCAGCATCCAAACAAGCTGCCCGGCCGAGCGCACCGGAAGCTCTCCCGGACGCCCGCCCCTTTTCCGCTGGCAGCCAATCGCCGCGCCGCCCTTCGTCTCACGTGGGAGGTTCGCGCCCTCCCTGCTCCCCCCGGCTCGAGCGCGGCTCTCTCCCCCGGCAGCGCTGGGGCTCTCCGAGGCGAGCGGACTGCGCTTCCCGGCGTGCTCCTCGCCCAGGGCCGAGCATGGCATACCCAGAGCAGCCGTCGGGTCCGCCGTGGGGAATACTGGGAGATGTAGTCTGAGCGGCGCACGGAAGCACCTCGCGGGACGGCAGGAGGCCGCTGAGGCTTGCAGCGCGGTTGCGGGGCGAAGAGCTTTATCACGGGCTGGTGGCGGCGGGAGCGCAGCTCCCTCCCTGCTCCCGGCTCTGCTCCGCCTCCCGGTGCCGATTAACGCTCCGAGGCGCGTTCGTCACAGCTTTGAAGGGACAGCCGAGCGGCGCCGCGGGCTGACCCGGTTCTCTGTCAGGTGCCGCGTTGCGCAAGGCGGGCAGCCGGCACCGGCGCTACGGACACGGCCCGTAACTGCAGCCAAACTAAGTGGTTGTTAGCACATTTTAGAATAATACTGCTTCTCGACCTAGGGACACATAAACAGTCTGTTTGACGCCTTTCGGGTGTTCCATTCATAGAATATCCCGAGTTGGAAGGGACCCACAAAGGATGACGGAGTCCAACCTCTGGCTCTGCACAGCACCACCCAAAATTTGTTTAAACACATCTATAAGAACACCTTGATCATAACTAGAACAAAATGTTTAAAAAACTTACCAATAACAACGGGGAAACTGTGAAATAAAGGCATCAATTCTTTTCTTACAGCATTCTTACAACATTTAAGGCAGGGAGGAAACTGTTGAAATGCAGAAGTAAATTTGGTTGTGTCCTTTTCATCATGGTTACTGGTCTGTCTGATTCCACTGACCTCTTCAAGAAGCTATGGGCTAACCAGGCTCTTCAGAATACTTTCTTCCTGGTACCAAATAGAAACTGATCTTCTTCCACTGTTACTTTTCACAAAATGACCAATCAAAAAAGAACGTGGAGGAGGGAGACAGAAGGAAAAAAGCAACCAAACAAGTCACCACTCCTTTACTTCACAGGATCCTAAAATTAAATGATGACAGAGAAATTAACCTAGGGCCTTACCTGGACAGTGCTGTAAACATGTGCTGGCTTAATGCTCAGCTGTAATTAAAAAAACAAGCAAGATGCCAGGATGCATAAAGAATGGGATGAGGAGTAGTACAGAAAAATATAAGCTGCGTGTGTCATATGTGTGGCTTGTTCTCCTGCGTGCTTCTAGCTGATGTCACACCTCCATTCCTGAGCAAGGGCTCCAAAGCTCAGGGACAAGAGTGAAAAAAGAGCTGGATATTTGTATTGGTAAGAATTATAGCCAGTTACAGGCTATTGCAAATGTTTTCTGAAAGAGAGTACAGATGTCATTCGTGAGGATCCGAAGGCAAGTCTTCAGTCACGCCTGAGTGGATGATCAGTCTGGGGATCCAGTTAACCCTGCTCTGCCTGACCTAACACTCACGTTGTTTTTCACACCTGCCAATACTGAAGTCCAGATACCCAAGGCAGATTCCCCATCACACAGTAGGTTTTCAGTCTCCAAAGATGGGCAGCTCAGCTACCTCCACTGGGAATAACTCAGTGGCCAGGCACCAATGCAGAGATAGCTAGTTGGCTCAGCGCACATGTAGAATCACAGAATTGTAGGGGTTGGAAGGGACCTCCAGAGATCATCGAGTCCAACCCCCCTGCCAAAGCAGGTTCCCTACACCAAGTCGCACAGGTGGGCGTCCAGGCAGGTCTTGAATATCTCCAGAGAAGGAGATTCCACAACCTCCCTGGGCAGCCTGTTCCAGTGCTCCGTCACCCTCACTGTAAAGAAGTTCTTGCGCACATTGGTGCGGAACTTCCTATGCTCCAGTTTCTGGCTGTTTCCTCTTGTCCTGTCTCCACACACTGCTGAAAAGAGTCTGGATCTTCATGAGTTTTCCCTGCAGGAACTCAGCCACCGCTCAGCTGACATAGACACAGAGACCAGCAGCGTGCATGCTCTGCCAGTTCCTCCACCTTACTGATCCTATGCTCCAGTATTTCTGCCTGCTTAGGGAATGGTTCCAGGTCTTTCATTCACATTCCCAATACTTGAGGCTGCTTCCCACCAAGACAGTTTTACTGTTTCCATATCCACACTAAATGTATGCCAGGGCTTCTCTCCGCCCAAGTAATGCTCCCAGAGTAGCATTTTTCATCCACCCAGCACATGATGGGCTTGAAAGTCCTGTTATACATGATACAAGATGCAAGTTGGTGATGATACAGCAAAAGCAAAACTTTGATGTTTAAATTGCAGACATCATCAACACAGAAGAGTGCACAGCCAGCATTAACATTTCTGAAATCAGCAGGAGAAGCAGCTAGATGTAATCGATATATTCACTGGTCATTATTTAGCTGATAAATTGGGTCATTTCTCCTCAGATAGAACAGAAAACACAGGGAAACAGTAGCTTTATCTGGCTTTGAGCGTCCACATTAGAGTATGGAAACCATCACTTAATAAAGAAAAGCAATTGCAGAATTAAGGTTTGACGCATGCTTACAATTTAAAGAATGCACACTAAACATGTTTTATTTATAGCATCCCATATCAAAACAGGTATGAAATCTTTACCCAATTTTATATACGCCCCTTAACTTAATTGCATTTCTCTTCTGGCTTTCCTTGCTTTGACAGGATCACAAACATTACGAAAAATTAATTTTTCTACCCGTGTAGTTTTGGATTAAACACACCTCCTAAGTACATCTGGAAAGGTTTGTCATAACCTCATGAATCCCTGAATTAGCAAAGGAAAACTATTCACAGTCTGTCCCATAATGAAAAGCATGCTTTTACAGAATGAAGAGATTCATTCTTCAAGTGAAGTTCTGCAGAGCGCTGCCTTGTTAAAAATGACAGTGACAAACTAATGATAATTATTTGGGTTGCTCCTCCTCTTGCAGTGCTATTTAGTTAGAAGCAACAGCTTCAAAGTACCTTATGAGTCCCTGAATATATTTAGGTACAGTAATACCTATATTTGTCTTCGCATGTTCTACAGCTGGACTTTAGACATAGGGCTCAGTGTGGCTGCTATTGCTTCCCAGGCCGTTGGTAACTAACCAGATGCACTACATCTTCCTTTATGTAACAGCTGTTGCAAAGTCAAAAAGTCAATAGTATTGGAATGTCCAACAGTTCAAGGATGCATCTCATAGTCAGGTGATACACTCTTGCACATAGGGTTATTTTTGTAAATACGTGAGGTAAAAATTGACATACTGTGCTGTACTGCATGCACAACCCCATCAGCCTAATAGGAAGATGGTCAAGAAGCAGAGAATAAAAATACTTTCATGATCCAAATGAACGGATAAAGTAATAAAAAAGTAAAATTTACTTAACTCAGGAAATTGAAAGCTTTTTTTTTTTTTTTTTTTTTTTAAGAGAATGACTACAAATGGCTTAATAAAGCTATGCTTTTTATTTCAAGCTAACCTGAATCACTCCCAAGCAATCTTCCCTTTGTTTCACAAAGGTTAACTCCAAAATCTTCCAGCTTAGTTTCTTCTGAAGAATGCTGTTCACAAAAGTTTGCTTGCTTTTCCTCAGTGCTTTAAACGACTACATTTTTTTGTTACATTGTCTCTACAGTTTAATATTCTATTATTCAGCTCCACAACCACCCACCTCCCTTTGGTTTCATACTGCTGTTCTTTTGCTGTATTTTACCATCCACACAACTCCAGTCCTTGGAATAATGTTTAAAAAATGGCAACACACTTGCTTTGGAAACATACAGACACATCTGGGTTACAAAGGCCTACAAAATTCACCATGAAAACGAAGAGATCTTCTTGTTACTACCAAAGTGGAACAGATGCTTTCTCTCTGATCAAGTGCAATTAAAGCTGCTAGACATTTGTAAAGCTAAACTAAATGAAAGTTATGGAACAGTCCTGAAAACTATGCAGGACTACAAAAAAATTTCAGCTTCCCAGGTTAAAATCAGATATACAGATTTGAGAGTATTAAGATGCTTTTTGATAAGACTTTTCGTGGCAGAGCTCAATCAGATCAAGCCCTGCCACATTATTGCCTTCTCAAACACAGAGCTACTTACCTACTGGCTTTTCATTGCACTTGGCAAAGTTTTGTATGTAGGAATGATCTTTTCTGAAATATTGTGTTTTACATCTATAACCGCTATATAGGCTATGCTTACATGAAAAGAGAGGTAAAACTTGATGTATGAACCCTGTGCAAACAAACAGGTGATGAATTTGAAAACATTAGGAACAATCAGACTGGTTTTCAAGAAATCACAAATTTGGAGCAGTGATACTGAGCTCTGAATCATCCATTAAAAATCTGCCACTGAAAGAACGAAACTACCAGGATTTTATTAGTTGTGGTAGGTGTTGTGTCAAATCATAAGAGTTGCTCAGGTTGGAAAAGACCTTAAAGAACAAGTCCAACCACAACCTAACCATACTACCCTAACAGCCCTCCGCTAAATCATGTCCCTGAGCACCACATCCAAATGGTTTTTAAACACATCCAGGGATGGTGACTCAACCACCTCCCTGGGGAGCCTATTGCAGTGCTTAACAACCCTTTCTGTAAAGAAGTGTTTACTGATATCCAACCTAATGGTGAAGCAGATATCCTAATGCCTCCAGTCTAAGTCTGTAAGCATTTGCCAAAATTTAAGAGTAAGCATTAAACAAAGAATAATCTAAATATTAGTGAGCATAACAGAGTCACCATTTGTGGTTCTTTAATTCCAGATATGAGATCCTAAACCACCTCTTTATTACCACAATACCACATGACTTACTTTGTATCTGTTAACTAGAAGGGAAAGTGGACCTTAAAAGTGAAAAACACTGTAAAAATAAACTGTGCTTAAGATGACTTATAGTTTGGAAAACGTATAGTAGTAATAAGAACAATTTGAGAAACCAAACATTTGCATGTTTGAAACAGCCTTCCATGATGGAAATTCTAGGAGGGCCTCCTGTCCAAGTTGTTAATTGAGACAATTTTAACTGGTACTTTCTTAGCGTAACTAAGTTAAAACTACTTAGCTCTTTTCAGGATGAACACTGACTGAATAATTACAGCTATAATCTTTCTCAATCTCTTCACAAAAAAATTTCTGCATAATTTTGTCATTAGGACAACTTTCTGTAACTAACATGCCTATAATTCAATTGTGGTTAATGGATCCTACGGCATTTTACCCATTTTCCTTTATATTCAGGACTTTATGAATGCTTTGTCACAGCTTATGACATAGATGACAAATAGAACATTTAATTTTTCATTTATAAATCTAAAGAAATTGACTTAATGATAAAACTACAGGAAATACCCATGTCTAATACAGATTAAAAAAGCCTTTAAAGAAAACTATTTTTATTGAAATTCCATGTCTTACGCACTGTGTGAAAAGATACTTTCTGCATAAGTCTGAAATGTTTTCCCCTCAATATGCCCCCCTTCCAAATAAATGAGCCAATTTTATACATATCTACAATATTTAATAAAGATGTCCAAACCAGCCAAAGTTCTACATCAGTGTTTCAGCACCTAAAGAGAAACATTCAATTTGCTCTTCCTCAGCAAAATTAAATGGAAACAAAACAGCCATTGAACAAAGGAAGCATTAAAACCAATTCTCTCTGTGGAGAAAGGCAGTATCTTAATATGATGACTTAATAAAAACATCAGGTTAATTCAAGCAGGTAGGAACTCAGTTCTTATTTAAACGCTTGAATGTTTGCCTACTAACCGTATCTGATCAATAATAAATCAGCAATTCTTTTGGAGTCTGAATTATTTTTTTTAAACGTCAGAAATTATTTGTTGGGATCTTCTACACGTTCTTTGGCTACGTATGTTAAGGAGAAGTTAAATACACATGAAAGCTAGTAGCTACAAGTAACTGAAAATAGTACACATTTACAGATTATACAGGAATCAGAGCGTAAATGCAAAGAAAGTTATTTTCAGGGACAAAGTTATATACAACATCAATTGCTACATCCCAAACATTAGGCTGTAGACAAACTTAACTTGAGACTCTCAGACTTGGAAATCTTGCAGAGCTTCCTGATCACCTAATACCTCAAACTAAACTGTTGCTTCATGTTATCATTTTTACTTGCTAGATATAACCTGCAGTGTCTGTCTCCTTTTTTTCATTTAAAAGAATAAAGAAGTTCAGATACCGCTCATATAAAGAACAGAAATACTGGTTGTATCCAATATGGAATTATACAATTCTATGTTTTCTTGTCTTTTGAAGGTCTTTAGGAAACAAAATATGAAAGAGGAAGTCCATATCAGTTCTCAGGAAAAGTTTGGGGTTACAGTGATTTTGTGAAAACGCTTAATTTTCTTCTTGCAACATTTCTTCTATTTCTTTATCCCAGTTTTCATCGCGTTTTTCTGATTCTGTCACCACTTCATACTCTTGAAGCTCTTGTTGTAATTCCTTTTCCCAATCAGCAGTCTCTTCTGCAAGAGATAAGCCACATTTTATACTATCAAAATCGATTGTCACGCATTAATTATTTATATAAAACTAGAAACTTGATTAATTTGCATTGAGTCTATCTTTTCTCTCTTGAGCTTTATGAATAATTCTTCAAAGCTAAAGAAAATTCAAGATGGGAAATTCCATCTTCATCTTCTGTCTGACCACAGATAGGAATCATAGAATCGCTCAGGTTGGAAAAGATCTTAAAGATAATCAAGTCCAACCACAACCTAATCATACTACCCTAACTCTAACAGCCCTCCGCTAAATCATGTCCCTGAGCACCACATCCAAACGGTTTTTAAACACATCCAGGGATGGTGACTCAACCACCTCCCTGGGGAGCCTATTCCAGTGCTTAACTACCTTTCTGTAAAGAAGTTTTCCTGATATCCAACCTAAACTTACCCTGGCACAACTTGAGGCCATTTCCCCTCATCCCGTCACCAGTGAAAAAAAGTTTTATCAAGTGTCCCTTTGCTAACTAATTTCCTACAGACCTGCAATTTAATATCAACTGAATCTCACTTTGTGCCTTTAAATCTTGGTGTGGGAAGAAGCTGTGCAATTTAGAGAATAATGAACATAAGTTTGTTGAATGTACTGTTAAGAAGAAAATCAGGGTCAAATACCATAGATAATTTTAAATATAGCTGATATTCTCCTCACTGACATTTGTAGCTAGGCAAACCCATTTAATCCAGGTTAAAGGTAATCATATTTCATACCTCAGGGCAAAAAGAAAATGAGTCAGAAGGCACTCCTGTGTTGTTAATCTGTTTAATTAACTCTGCCTGTGATATGAAAGAGCATGGGGGAGGAGGTGGGTTTTTGATGTGTTACGTGTTGGTTAGTACTTAAGCCTAGATATGAAGGTGGGTAATTCCACAGTCCAAGTCAGAAAGGCCAGCTGAGATTTATCTGAGCAAATTACTCTTTAATGACTTATTGAAACGCTTCCATCAAAAACCTACTAGATGCAAGAAACCAATTTCCTCAAGCTTGGCTATATACTGAAAAAAAGGGAAAAAAAAAAATCAACAATTTCAGAAAACAAAGCTTTTGCAATGTCCAAAACACACTGGAAAGCAAGTTCTGAAAAATATAATTATCTACTGATAAAAGTGTCTTCATTATAAATAGTTTATTGTGTATGGCCAAAGTCACTTCATTATAGACTGTTTTCATCCATTTGACACCAATATTAGTTCTTCTGAATCACTGTTTTAAATAAGGCCCATTTTTTTTCCCCTCATCTCACTCAAAGCTATTTGTTAATTTTTAACCATTGCAAATGCATGCATGTAAGCCTTTTACAACAAAGGCACTGGGTAAACTCACGGTCTGGTGCAAATACCAACTTAGTTTAACAAAAGCCTGATTTCCAAACAATGTATTTTACCCACAATTAAAAATAGAAAAATTACATGCAGATAAGAATCTAGGAAAGAGGAACAGGAGGAAGAAGACAGACAAAGGGTAGGAAGGTGGACACTTATGAAAGAGCCATCTACAAACTGTTATTTGGACTGCAACATGTCACAAATAATGTTCTGCCCAAGACACTGATTGTGGAAAGAATTACCAGTAATTTCATTCATTTTTGAAGAAGGGTCACAAACCTACTTTCCTAAATGTAATGTAAATCTATATGTAACACATATAGATTTAAGTCAACCTATCTTAGAGTTACTGTATTTAAGACAGAAAGTACTAGTAGATTTACCTTCTACTACTGAAGTCTCTTCTCTCTTTTTGTCTAGCACCAGTTGTTCCATTTCTTTCCTTAGGTCCTCCTGATTCAAATTACAGGCATCAAAAGCATCGCTCACAAATTCTGATACACCTGGACTTGTGGAAATCTCTTCCTCATCCTGTAATAAGATAGTTTTATATAAGCTTATCCTAAAAGTGGGACACAGAACGGCACTGATGTATACTTTCACCCATGCAACAGACTGCCTTTTAGTTACAGACAAAAAAACCCCACAAAATAAAACCAAATATATTACTCTGTCAATTCTTTTCTTCACGGGCTATTTCCCTTTAAGAATGTTCTCTTAAAAACAAATTCTGTTTCAGTATTGTTGAGAAATAAGAACAAACTCCTAAGTAGCTTAGAAATGAACATAATGGACTGATATTAAGCTTTGACCATTAATTCAGTAACAGTTTCCCACATGCAGAAAAGAGATCGAGAGGACCGTTCTTTGGAAATCTTTCCAGCCTAATTTAGTCCATTGCATATTATTGCCAAGTGAATACACAGCTCTGCCTTTGCCAAGAGTGTTCTCTGGCACTGACTTTACAACCCAGAAATGAACAAGGGTCATTAGGTGTCTAAGTTAAAGGTTTTGCAGTATCAAAGCTACGCCTGCTGTTGCAATAAGGTAATATTGCTATGGCAGTGTATGATTTAGATTTCCTGCACTCAAGATTGACACTGGACAAAACATAGTACGTGCACATATTTTTATGAAGGCAGCCCTTGTGTTTAAATATAATGCAAACCTTCCACTCTCAACACTTTGGAAATGTTTCTTCAGATGAAAAAAAACCAAAACAACATCTTTATTATTACAACGTGCAGGATACTAATGAAAGCATACTTCAGATACATTGCTGTTTCTACTACTGAACATGAGTATCACAACAGAACAGCAGTATGTTAACACCAGACTGTCAGATATTGTTATAGTTTCATACCACAACTTATTCAATAGGATGGATAATTACTTAAGAAATGACAGTTTCACATAACAAATAGCAAACAAAAATATAAGCATTTTTACCTCTTGAGATTTTATCTGAGGCTTTATTGTTACAGGTGGTGTTTTTGGCCGTATTGTTTCTAGCAAGAGGGAAAAAATGTAATTACATTTTAATATTAAAGATCTTATTTATTCTAAATAGCTATTAAATATAGAAGAAAACATTTTATTTTAAATTTTAAGGAAATCTGGTGGTCAAAGGCTGAATTCAGCTACAGGTGAAGCATTTGTAACAAAAGCAAAAACAGAGACACAGATTTCTGTCTTTAATTAAGTAAGGCAAATTCAGCAAATCGTTTTCTTATTACGAATCCAAAGTTAAATTACAGGAACCCTCCTGCCCCACTAAACAATCCAAAGAACCACATAAGTAGGAATAGCTGGAAATGGGGAAGAATGCTCACAGTAGCATTACATGCTGCAAGATCTTTGAAGTTATAAAGGTGTAGACTTTCTCAGGAAATCCAGTTATCACCTATTGTACAAGTTAAAGCTCCCTTGCCTGTGTACTTCTACTGACATAGGTATTAGTTAGCTCTTAGGTACAGCAGACTATATCTGTGTGCACACCCCTGAACCACACAAGAAGAGCGCTCCAAAGCCTTACCTTATTTCACACAGGCAGAAGTCACTGAAAAACAAACCCTAGAAGCTGTTCCAAATTTTCTGATAAAACTCACTGTGTGATCTTAATTTAGTAGCACGGTGCAAAGGAGACAGTGGCTGCTTACAAAGAAGGAAAGATCTTTTTTTCTCAGAAAAAGAACACTCCAGCTTTTCTCCCCACGTGGCTACTGAGGTAGAAGAGTCACAATAATGAGCCAAGTGGCTTCAAGAACAATTAATGTACAGGGCAAGTTGCAGTAGTGATGAAGTGCTTGCTTAGCAGTTTATTTGTCTAAACATGCAAAGCAGTTGTGAACTTGCAGCTGTGTTTACTGCAGGTGGATCTTTCCTGCTTACGCAGTGATTTTTGAAGAGGGACTTTTTTCAGGTTTAATTTCCAAGATCAGCTCTAATTAAAATAATTCTCTAATTGGTAGCTGTCACTGCTTGTAAAGCTCATCTACTCAATGGCCACTGCTCCGTCATATCCTCTTTCCTCCTTCCCCTCCCTAATCTTCATAGGATCTGTTACTGTACCCAATACTGCATCCAAAAAGGCTCCACTACTCCTGACTTGGAGGCTGTAGAACACGGCACAAAACTTTGCTCTTCAACAGTGAGTCCCATAACACTGGGAAAGAGAGGTGCCTCAACCTCCACGCCTTCTCTCATGCAGACGCAGCACAGCAGTTCTGTGCTGGTCCAAGCACCAATCCAATGTCACTAACAGACCATTAGCACTGCTCTGGATCTTCTAGCTTGCAATCATCTCCTCCACTGCTGATAAGATAACTTCATTACCAAGTAAATAGTTCTACCAAGAGAAGGAGCAGAACTTGGCACTTTTTTTTTTTTTTTTTTTTTTTTTTTTTTTTTTTTTTTTACAGAACATATATACACATGGCTTCTAGGTCAGAATATGGAACGTTTTCCTTTTATTCGCCCTTAACTATCATGATTGACATCAGACTGTGAAAACAGCACGCAAGGAGGAGACAGAGATGAAATGGAAGGCAATTAATTCCATTTCACAGACATGACTCAGCTTTGGAAGACATTGAACATTATGAGAAGTTACCAACAGGCAATTACTTCTAGTTTTAGCCTCCAATTAGTGAATTCAACCCTCAAAAAGGTCAAATAACATATAACATAATTCAGAGCTCTCCAAATTTATGCAGTGTTGAAATAAAAAAAACATATTTACTATAGACTGGTAAATATATCTTTGCCATTACATAAAATATAGTCACTGGGGCAATAAATCTATTTGCATATTCTATACTGGTCTTCTGAATCACATGAGATCCTTAGCAGGTCAAAAGGTGACGAGTTTTCTCTTTCTTAAATGAAAATGATTCATTTTCAGTCATAATGGTAAGTTCTACTAGAAGAGCTCTTTGGGTATTACCCAGCAACTTCAACTGGAAATTTCCAAGTGTCTGAATGATTCAGAGGTAACAGTTCTGCTGTTCAATAAATTCAGGTGCTCTGTCTCTCCTGTACAGTTGAGACACTTCCATTAAAACTGCTGTGGCTTGGCAAATTTGAGTACGGTACTGTTTAAAAAGCAAGGCTCTAGGAACCGATAGTTTAAGACTCTACATTTAAATACACACTTAACTTGTGTAAAGGAAACCTTCTGCATTGTAGTTAATGACAAAAAACCTTCTGTCTATATTCTTCTCTAGTCCATCAGCCACAAGAGTAGCGGCTTTCTTGTCTCTAAAATTGGTTTACTGAAGCAACGACATGCAGAAACAGAAATCAAATAAAAAGATCAGTGGTAAGGAGAAACACACTAATAGCAACCAGACTCCTCAAGCAACGTGTTTACAAATAATAGTGAATAAAATCTCTTTTGTGAGACTTCATGTTTTCTGATCTTTCCAACTGCAATCTTTTCCACTACATAAAGATGATTTAAAGACAGCAGTAAGTGAAAAGATCCAATACATAAAGATCTGCTGTAAGGCACTACAAAAAGCAGAGAAGATGACAGTCACCACTCTACAGTACAGTCCTGTCAGTCGGAGTAATGAAAAATCCAAAGGAAACAAAATTCAAAAAGAAGAAAAATAAATAAATAAACAAAAACGAGCCAAAACCAACTTCCTAAAACAAAGAAAATCAAAACAGAAAGAAAGCGATACAAATGTACTTAGATGCCTGATAGGTGCAGTTAGTGAGAATCCCAGTGATTTCCTGAGTTGGATGGCTCCTGTACGGAGTAACAGTGAACAAAAGCTGCTCATAGAAAGTGACAAAACTGGGAGATGAATATGGTGAGATTGTAAAAGTGCTATGACATGAACAGTTGATTAGGAAACAAGCCTAATTACAGCCTGCACCAAAAGGTAAAGACAGAAAATACCTGCTTTGATAAGGAGTTAGTGCAGGGCATTAAAGACTAGTTCTTTTACACGAGGGAAAAATTTAAAGTTGCAGCCTCCATAGAATTTGAGCCCTGTGAGATTATTCCTACTTACACCTGCTAAGAAGCTATTGGATATTGACATCTTCCTTTCCTTTCAGCCATTTTTTTTCTCCTGTACCCAGACATCAAATTATATGAAATTTGTAAAGAATTAGCATCTTCAAGATTGATTTCTTCAATTATTCACCTTCCTTAAACTACCCTTTAGAACTGTTAACCACTTCATGGCTTTCTGAAGGAACAGCTTTCTGGTCCACGTTTTAAAAGCACAAGAGTTAGACCTGAATGAACACGTGAAAAATGCTATAAAAAAAATATATCAGAAATACTAAATAATACCAGTTAAGATGTATAGTAATATTGTTGGTGTTTGATTTCCAAATAATGTAATTAAGTGTGGTCAAAATAAAAAAATAAAGGAAAATGATAATTATGGTTTTGGGCAAACAAAATGTAACTTGATAAGATATCTATGACAAGATGAAAATGAAGAACTACATGATGCATGAAAATCAGAGGGGTAGATTTTACTAACATCACTAGTGAAAAGAAGTTCAACTTGGACGTTACTTAAACAGGTAAGAATTAAAAGAAAAAGAACGTGAGTGGAATAGGACAGAAGGATTCAACCAATAAAAAAAAAAAAAAATCAAACAGCATAGCATAAATAGGCCAGAGAGTACCTGCTGAAACAGCTGCCACAAAGGCAGGGAAGGTGGAAACAAAGGCAGCACCATTAACAGTGTCAAAATACCTGTGAGAATACAACTATGCAATGAAGACTCCATTGGCTCCATTCTGCTTTGCTCATTCTAGATGGGGACCTTGCCTATGCTAATACACATGAACTATGACAGAATTCAAAAGAAACACAATGAGATAAAATGACAACAATCATTAAAAAAAAGAAAAACGCCTGAGGAAACTATAATTTGTTTTTGAAAAAAGTATGTTCTATGCAACATGCCACCCCAGCTCTGTTATCCCCCTGATAACTCTCCCTTCACCCCAAGGTTCAGCTGCCTGTATCCAAGGAACCAAGGCCCAGCTGAGTAAACTTGGCTCAAACCGCACAGAAAATCAGCAGCTTGTGCAAAAGGGCTGTGAGAAGGTACATACGAAGATAAGAGAGGTGACTGAAGGAGACTTACAAAGATGGGATCAATAGCAGTGCAGGACTCAAGAGGAAAAATAAAAATATGGAAAGAAAATATCTGAGAGAGGGAAAGGGGAGCTTGACACTGATTGTCAGTTAAGCTGGCTGTCATCAGGACACCAGCATTGGTGGATCTGATGACTGCCTTTTGATGTTGGGAGGATATGCAAATCTGTTCCAAGGTACAGCAAAGGCTTCCTCCTCCTGCCCAACGCCTACCCAACCTGCAGATTCCTCAGGGGTGATGAGTGTACTCATTAGACTATGATTTTATAAGCTATGACTGTGTCTTAACCAGAAACTGCTTTATACTCTAAAGCTGCTTTTATTCCTGCTTGCAGAATTTGTCCGCGTGCAGGTAAAGATGCCCAGTGACTCAAAAGAGGATCAGTAACTATATACTGATATAAATCGATCAGCATAACTGAGAAAGCCTAAGTTAAGGTAGCTTGTTCATCTCAAGGCTGAATCTCAAGTAGCCTTACGCACCCATCTTATTCCAATTCTTTAATACACTGCATGCCTTTCCATGTCCTACACGTCTGCCTCCAGCACCACAGTAATTATACCCCCATATCACTAACTTATTTCCATCTGGCCTGAGGCTTATGCAAAAAAAAAAAGTGCTTAGACAAGTAAGAGCAAAGTGCACGCCAGCTGGCTGGGTTGGCTAGTGCCTGCTATCTTACAGGTGAACCAAAGCTACCTCTGGCTTCTGACAGGTCAAAATAGTGCACCAGAGACCACTAGTGGCTGAGACCTGTTACAAATCAAGTACAGCATTTCATCTCTTGGGACTTGCATCATTATGGCAAAGTTGGCTGAAATTGGAAAACTGGTTAAAAAGCACACAGGACCTCCCTCCCCCGTCTGGACAAACAGGCTGAGCATGGTCAGAGAAGTCTTGATTTCACATAAAATCCAGGATAAAAATTCTGGCACCTGATACATACAGTCAGTAAACAAATTAACAAGCTGTGACAATACAAATCCTTTCCATACCTGTCAGTTGACTATCCTCTTCTCTGCCTTTGTTCTCTTCTTTTCCTACTGCTTGCTGTTGAGCAGCAAGCGCGGTGAGTTGTGCAGACTGTTTAATTAGGGAAACTCTGTAGAAATAATTTCTCCAGAACACCTCCTCCTTTACACTAGAGAGAACAAACAGATACTTACTACATATGGAAATATGGCTCCTCTTATCATCTATCAATGAACTAAAAGGAAATATACAGAGGGAAGGAGTAAGCAGAGCTGTCAGAAGTAAAAACTTTGATATGTGTGATATAGAATCACTAAGGTTGGAAAAGACCCACAGGATCATCCAGTCCAACCATTCACCCATCACCAATGGTTCTCGTTAAACTGTGTCCTCAACGCAACATCCAAACGTTCTTTGAACACCTCCAGGGACGGTGACTCCACCATCTCTCTGGGGGGCAGCTCATTCCAGTGCTCGACCACCCTTTCAGAGAAGTAGTATTTCCTAACATCCAGCCTGAACCTTACCTGGCGCAGCTTGAAGCCATTCCCTCTAGTCCTACCACTAGTCACACGAGAGAAGAGGCTGACCTCCAGCTCACTACAACCTCCCTTCAGGTAGTTATAGAGAGCAATAAGGTCTCCCCTGAGCCTCCTCTTCTCTAGACTGAACAATCCCAGCTCCTTCAGCCGCTCCTCATAAGAGCTGTGCTCCAGACCCCTCACCGGCTTTGTTGCCCTTCTCTGAACACGCTCCAGGGCCTCAATGTCTTTCTTACAGCGAGGGGCCCAGAACTGGACACAGTACTCGAGGTGCGGCCTCGCNGCACTGGAATGGCCTGCCAGGGAGGTGGTGGAGTCGCCGTCCCTGGCAGTGTTCAAGAGGCATCTGGATGAGGAGCTGTGAGATATGGTTTAGTGCTTGTGGTAGCAAGGGTAATGGGAGGATGTTTGGACTAGATGATCTTTCAGGTCGTTTCCAACCTTGTGATTCTGTGATTCTATGATTCCACATCTTGAAAGAAATGAGCACCGGTGCAGCACTGAGTAATGCAGAGTTGACCATTGCTCTTTAATCCTGAACAAACATCTTGGTCATGTCATTTATCACAGCAGGAGATATGTGCTATTGAAACACATAATTCCTAAAGCCAGCTTAAAGAAATTCTAAAACATGCCAGATTCACAACACAACAGTAAGCAAGCAGATATTTCAGATCAAGAATTGAGAAATAAAATACCTTATCAATGATACTGTCGATTTTCCCTTCTTCTACAGACTTCTTAATGGTCTGTGCTGTTTCAGCAACAGATTCAGATATCTTTTTTGTAGCAGCAGTGGCGAAATTGAAGAGGTAGCCTTCAATATAGACAAGAAGAAAAACAGCTGAAAAAAGATCTCCCTTCACCCAAGACTGGTACTAGATTTTCCTTTCTCTTTAAACGTTTGGATACCTATTTGAAGTCTTCCTTCTGAATGATTTAACCCAGCTTCGAACCTACAAAGAACTGCTAAAATCCCATTGATCCTTTTCTAGTTCACATACTCTTTAGTGATAATCAAACTGTAAACTGGATCAAAGTTTTCTGTGAATCAGATCATTATACTTGAACATTGTTTACTAAATCAAACATTCATAATAGCTCAATACACTGCTTTCCTTTGAATTTTCTGAAGCAATGCATCTCTCATAATTTCACTTTTTTTCTGAAACTTTGAGTAATAAAGTAACTATAGTAACAGTATTAAAACAATTCCATTTTGTAGAAAAACAACGTGCACAATGCTGTCTCATGAAGTGAGACAACAAATGCACAAAAGTTCTGGTAAGGAACACTTCAGATTCCCTTACAATTCTTAAGATAGAAGCTTGCCCTTCTCTAGTTTGTGTCTTCTTTAGAGCTCCATTACAAACAACGTGATGCTGTTTATTCCCCCAAACAGGTTGAGGGCTAAGTAGCACAGGCAGTTACCCTGTACTGTAAAGTTCTTAATTAAAGGAGTTAGAAGAAACTTGAGAAGGTAAGCAGCAAGACCTCTACCAGGAACCTTTAGAAATACTGAATACCACTTTATTGACAGAGGATCTTAAAACAACACTCACATTGTTTACTTCTCAGATAATTACACGATGTCAGAAGCACTTTAATCAGATATATTATTCCTGTAATATCACTGTTACAGTATAAGTGCCAGAGTAAATAATAAAATTCTAAGGTTAGAAGTGAAGAAGTAATGGTAGATCTAAACTGCACAAAAATTCGAGTTCCTTATAGGTTAGAAATGTAAAATAATAATAATAATAATAACTTTAAGATGTCAAAAGTAGTTGAATTGTTCTAACACACTGCTGTTCACCACTAGTATAGAATGAGGTACTTCGCAACATTCATGCCACCTTATGGAAAGCTGACTATTGCTCTTTGAACCATATATTCTTTCTTAATGTTATCACCAAATCAACACTGAAAAATGCAAAGTTGTAGCCAAGGCCTTCAGCAAGCCAAGTTCTTTTTTTCTTTAAGTTTGTAACTGATTTCTATCAGATTTGCGGCAACTAAAACTAAACTTCCTCCTAGCACTTGCTAGCATCTTTCTCATCTGTTTATCAGGCTTTACATCCCATCACATGCTTGCTATTGTATTTTTTTTTTTTTTTTTAAAGTCTTATTTTCTACCTTTTGCATAGAGAAATATAGCACCACCCCTTAGAACAGCAGAGAAAACAACAGTCTACTAGACTCTTTCCTTCCCACAAGCTTTTATTGGTTCTTTTATGTATCCCTGGAATCTTTCTAATCCCCACTCCCTGGAAGCATTCGAGGCCAGGCTGGATGGGGCTTTGAGCAACCTCTAGAGGGAAGCGTCCCTGCCTATAGCAGGGGGTTGGAACTACATGATCTTAAAGGTCTCTTCCAACCCAAACTGTTCTGTGATTCATTCTATGATTCTAATATTCAAGTGCTTTAGGTGCGAAAGTTTGAAGCATTTGCTGCTCAGCGACACTTTGGTACCACTGAGCAAAGTAGTTCAGGCCAGTCCTGAAACCAGCCTAAAGGGCAAAACACTTTTTCTTTCCATTAAGGACAAATTGAATGTTCTTACGCTAAGGTACTTAAAAAACCTCAGTAAGAGGCAGAACTTAGCCTCAGAAGAACAGTATTAGTGGTGGAAAAACAAAGCTTCCACATCCAATTGACCAAGAAAGCTTCATTCCGTCTTAGAAGCCTACGTAAGAATATGTATCCAACAATATTTATATCACTAATTCATATTGACAAACTTTTCTAAACCTTTGTAATGATATAATAACAAGTAAAAAAGAATGTATGTAAGGCTTCGGTTTTACCAGCAGAATTTGTTATGTGGTAGGAGAGTCTCACTCACATCTACTTTGGCTGTTAGACCTTTCTAGAGTCATCATCTGTTACAACAGTGGCCTCCAAATCCACACAAAAAAACCTTTTCATCCCAACCTTCTTTGATGTTACAGGCGATGAATCCACACATCGCTGTACCGAATTCTTACTACTATAGCAAATTACAGGATGTTTTTGTCATAGAAACATTGAATGGCCTGGGTTGAAAAGGAGCACAATGATCATCTAGTTTCAACCCCCCTGCTATGTGCAGGGTCACCAACCACTAGACCAGGCTGCCCAGAGCCACATCCAGCCTGGCCTTGAATGCCTCCAGGGATGGGGCATCCACAACCTTCTTGGGCAACCTGTTCCAGTGTCTCACCACCTTCTCTGTGAAAAACTTCCTCCTAACATCTAACCAAAATCTCCCCTGTCTCAGTTTAAGACCATTCCCCCTTGTTCTATCACCATCCACCCTCGTAAACAGCTGTTCCCCCTCCTGTTTATATGCTCCCTTCAAGTACTGGAAGGCCGCAATGAGGTCTTGTTATTAACATCCTATATTTTTCCTTCTGAAAATTCAAAGTACCCTCCTGGACAATCAGAGTAGATTAGGACCTACTAACAAGAACAGTCAGACACCTGACCAATCCATACAGACAATTTGCTGCATTTCAGAAAGCTCAAGATATGTATATTAAAGAAACACCTCAGGCTGATGTCTTAGAAGACACTGAGCCAGAATTTCAGAGAACACCTTCAGTACAGAGCTACACTTCCTATTAATTATACCTAAGAATCTACACTAGTAATGCACAGTTCTTACCTACAGCCAACTACAGCCCTACCTCTCTACATATGAGTTCAACAAAATAATCAAACAGACACTGCATTCCTATAAAGTATCACAGAAATGCCACACCTCTTTGCGAAGCATGTGATTCCTATGCATGCATTGCTTCTCACATAGTGACAATAGAACAGGTAAAGAAATGCTGTTCATTTAGTGAGAGATGATAACCAAAAGGAACACCTGAAGCCATTTGCTTGGTTCATATTTTAAACATCCAACAAATTTTATACAATGACTTTTGACATCTAGTGAGGAAGCATCATTTAACAGGGCATAGAACGGACAGCAACTCTATCTCATTACCAGTAATTGTTAATTAATTCTGGCTTTATCAGTTACATAGGACTGTTTGAGAACTATGGAAGACTGGACAAGATGTATAGAAAATTCCATCTTGTGAAATACACCCAAGCGATGCATACATACATAGCCATTAACAAATGTGATTTAGGAGAGATGCAAAACAATGATACGAGAAAACAAGAAATAAAAAAGATCTGTGAAAGTAACTGAGATAATTTCCTATCTTAGCAAACCTGACCCAAATTATCATTTACATCTGGAAAGATATGCTTTGGGACTTATTTTGCTTTCTGCTTTTTTTTCAAGTATTCTGGTCACCTTGTGTTTACTTTGCATCACTAAGCAAGCTACACTGGGGTTATAATTACCTACAAAGAAGACAGCTCTTTAAGCGTGCAGAGATAAGAATATCCATTCAACCTAAAACCTACATGCAATTGTTT